>CM074969.1:2594786-2606761 GCA_037577455.1 Pangasius macronema | reverse complement strand
TACATGCCCATGCCATAACACTGCCTCCACCATGTTTGACACATGATGTGGTATACTTTGGATCATGAGCTGTTCCTATATATATGTGTGTGTGTGTGTGTGTGTGTGTGTGTGTGTGTGTAATTGTCTAGCCCTAGTCCATTTTAATTCATGTCCAGTGTTTGTGCTGATTTTTTAACACTCTAGTGTGGTCAGTGCAACACTGCCCCCTAGTGCACACAAGGCTGATTTCAGCTAAGTGGATTCACAGAACTGCAGTATATAAATCAACCTCTCTCTCTCTCTCTCTCTCTCTCTCTCTCTCTCTCTCTCTGCAGCCACCATAAACATGAACAACATGAACGAAGGCTGGTACGGAGCACTGAAGGAGACGATCCAGCAGCAGCAGAATCAGCTGGTCTGGGTTTCTGAGGGCAAGGTGAGGCCCGTGATGAACCGCTCCACCCTGCATACGGGTTTAATTTGTATTTATTCACACGTTCATGTACAGCGACGTTCCGTTACGTCGTGAATATTCTGTTCACACTCGTCAGCTGGACCGCAGTGTGAAGATTTTTCACTCACCTTCTTATGTTTTTATCACGACTTTTAATCCAACTTTCTTTATTTTGCTTTCCCCACCTTAATTGTTCTTTTTTCATTATTTTTTCCTGTTTCTCTTTTCCTTTCCTTACCTTCTTTCTCTTCCTTTGTCTGCCTTCTACTTCTCCTGCTCCTTTTCCCCCTCTCCTTTCCATCTTTTTTTCATATTTTTCCCCATGTTTTCTTCCTTTTCTTCCTCTTTTCCTCATTTTTCTTTCCACACTGTGTTTTTTTCTCTTTCTTCTTTTCCTTGTACTTCACCCTTCTTCTTTCTCTCTTTTCCTCTTTTCTTCTATTTACTTATCCCTCCTTCTTTTCCTCTCTTTCTCTTACCTCAATCTTCTTTTCCTTGTACTTCACCCTTCTTCTTTCTCTCTTTTCCTCATTTTTCTTTCTTCACTATATTTTTTTTTTCTGCCACCCTTTTCCCCTCCTTTTTCTCTCCCCATTTTCCTTTTTTCCCTTTTTTTCTCCTTTTCTTTGTATTTTTTTTTGGTCTCTGCCATGCTCTTCTTCTCTATTTACTTCTCCCTCTTTTTTTCCTCCCTTCCTCTTTTCCTCCTTTTTCTTTTCCTCCAAATATTTTTTCTTCTTCTTTTCATTTTACTTCCCCCACTCTTCATCCTTCCTTCTTCCTCTTTTCCTCCTTTTATTCCTTCACGGTATTTTTGTGTATTTTTCTCTGTGCTTCTCTTCTCACTCTCCATTGCCCTCCTTATTTCCCTCTCTCTCTCTCTCTCTCTCTCTCTCTCTCTCTCTCTCTCCATCCCCCTTTCCCAGGCGGACGGTGTGTCCGAAGACGATCTGGACCTTCACGACGACCGCCTGTCGTACCTGTCTGCCCCGGGCAGCGAGTACAGCATGTACAGCACGGACAGCCGCCACACCTCCGACTACGAGGACACGGACACCGAGGGCGGAACCTACACCGACCACGAGCTGGACGAGCCGCTGAACGACGAGCCGCTGAACGACGACGAGGTGCCGCGCCACGCTCCGGCCATCAGCCGTTCCTCGGAGCCCGTTGTGGAGCAGCCTCCTCCCAGCTATGACGCGCTCACACGCATCGAACCGGCAGCCTTCAAAAACACGCCCATGCCACACCAGGTAGCGTTTCTCAGAGCCGCACACTTCCCCTGCTGCCTGGAGGCCATGCTGTGCCTCAGGAAGGGCATGTGGAGGCGATTATGAACCCAGAAAATCTAACAGCAATACCTGACGTTATCAATGAAATTGTTTTTTTCTCTCTCTCTGTCTCCTGAATGTTAAATTGTAACTCCTGGTGTCAGTCCTGTTGTTTTTCTCATCGATGTCGTCGTCGTGGTCGTCTGTGGTGGAATGAGTCGGCGCTGCGCTGCTCCTCCTAGCTGTATCTGAGCCATATTTACCCGAACCATGTCAGTTTAACGTGCATGACTGATGAATCTGTGTTAAACGTCCAGTGTGTATTTATCTCGTATTCGGAGTGTCTTACCAAATGCAAAAAAATGTACCACATGCTAGAATTAAACTCGAATCAGTAAATCTAAACGGATAAAAGCTGTTGTCCATTCATAGATTTTTGCAATCAGTGCATGACTGGTTTCATTCACCTCACCTCCCTTTACAAAACAAAAAAAAACACAATGATAAACGATAGATAGATTTTTTTTTTGTTTATTTAGTGGTGATTAATAGATGAGGAATGCGGCTGTGCAGGAGTTCATGTGAGCATGCTGTATTAAACGTCTCTGACCACCTTCACAGAAAGCAGAGCCCGCTCTTCCTGAGCCACCGCCCCCCGCTGCCCACCTTAATGTAGCGCTTCTGAGTTCGGTGGAGGGCAGCGCCGGACCGGGGGCGGCCATCTTGCCCCCGGCTCCCGAGCCCAGCCAATCAGAGCCCAAGGTACCTCCCAAGCCACCGGGCCGCAGATTCGGGCACCGTCGCAGCCTGAACGCCCTTGGTGCTTTCTCTCAATCTCTCTTCTTGCATGTGCACTGCATTTGAATCATCTCTGTCCGTGCTTGTGTGTCTCAGTGTAAGCTGCAGTGTTATGAGGCTTTTTAAAAGCTTGTACGCTTTGCATGTCTCCAACGCATGACTTTCCTGTTATTGTCTGTGATTTAAATGACACAAGTGACTCAAACGCTGTGATTTTATTCATACAGTAATTCATTTGACGGGTTTCTTCCCGTTATAACGGCTTTGAAAGGTAGCCTTCTTCCTTGTTGTCGGCGCAGATTGTGCGATAGATCGATTCACGCTTCAAGGCTACTTGTCAAAAGCTTTTTTTTTTTTTCTTGCCTTTACAGTCTTTTTATTTAGGCTGACTCTCTCTGTCGTGGCCCACATCAGTATTGTAGCAATACTGGTCTAATCTTTCTTTTTGTATTTCATTAAATATTATGTTCTCTTTCTTGCTTCCGGTTTTTTAACGTGTTCTTAATAATAACAGCCCCTCTTAGTCTCCTCTATTGCAGGTCTTTCCTTCCTCTGACACTAAAGCTTCATCCTTCAGCCATAAATGCGTATTATAATCGCCTTCGGTTTCTGACGTGCTCAATTCAAATCTTGAAAGAAAAAAAAAAGTACAGTATTTGTCGCGCTTTGAAGGTCACTCATCCGTAATTCTTTTATTTTCATCAGCAGATGTACCAGACAGAAGTCTACGGCGACAACCCGGCGGTACGCACGAGCCCTGGGTTGAAGCAGCCGCCTGTTTACAACTCCCAGCAGCCCCTTTACCAGGAAGAGCCAGCATACAGAGATTACGATCACCAGCCGTACCGTTACGAAGGTCCTTACGTCGAAGCCAAGTCTCGCAACTATGACTCGAACTTGCAAGAGCAGTGGCCTGGATACGAGCGGCAGGGCGACTACAGCCCGGCGCGCCCTCGCTACGGGAAGCCGGCCCCCTCGCCTGTCCGTCACGACGAAGCCCCACCCACTATCACACCCACTCGTTACGACCAGGAACCCCTCCCTCCACCCGTGTCCCGCTCTCCGGAGCCACAAAAACAGTATTACGAGGCCGCTCCACCTCCGAGGCCCACCCAGCCTAGAGGATACGTGAACTCGGACACACCGCCCCCTCCCAAAGTCGAGACCCTCCCGGCAGAGGCGGAGATAGCGAACAAGCCCCTCCCACCTCCACCACCTGAGGCAGGGGAAGACCCGGCGATGAAGCCGCAGTCGGTGCTGACTCGGGTGAAGATGTTCGAGAACAAGCGCTCGGCGTCGGTGGACCGCGCCAAAGAGAACACCGACACCGCGCTAAGGGTGAGCGCGTCACGTACAGTTCATTTACGCTTCATTTCCTTTCAGTCGGTTTATTTCTGGGAAGCTGCCATGTCCATGGTAAAACTCAGTCGAAATCAGTTACTCATATTACCGTACCATTCTTTATAAATCACTATGATGTAGATCTGTGCGCAAAAGTTTACACGCCCAACTTTGAGATGATGAAAGCAGCAGTACGTTTAATGATTTTTTTTTTTTTGAAGACATTCCTACATTATGACTGTTCAACTGCAGAAAAATTACATCTCAGCAACTACAAATATCTTAAATATAGACAATTTATATGTAATTTATCTAGTATTTTCTGTAATAGATTTACAATTAATCAAATAAAAGATTTCTCAGTGTATTTTGAGGCATTTTTCTGATTTCAAGCAGATTAAAGCTTGAAATTAGTTAAAAAAAAAAAGTCTAGAAATTGGTTTAATAATCATCATAATAAATAATCTTTTTTAAGTGAATGTAATTACTTCTGTATTTTTTTACACATTAAAATGTCATTCATTAGCTAAAAAAAACAAGTATGTTTACTTTTGTAGACAGTAAATAAAGTATCATCAGACGATATTTTTTGATGAATTTAATTTTTTAAAACAAACTATTCTAATTTGTCGTCGTTACTCTCTCTTCCCCCTCCGTCTGTCTCACTCAGTCAGTAGACATGGTCCCTAAACCAGGCGCAGCCTCCGTGCCCAAAGCCAACTCTCTGAACAGCCTCGATCAAGAGAAGACCTTCAGGTAAAGAGACACGAGAGCAGTGTTAATGCTGCAGTTGCGCTCTATTGTAAATTCAGATTAATGCAGTGTGATTATCATCATATGACCTGCAGTCTGATATAAATAAATATCGCACGGCTGGTTTTAATTAACTCAGAAACTGAAAAATATGATCATAGGGCTCCACCTTGTGGTGTGTGTGTGTGTGTGTGTATGAATGAACAGTTAATCCTTCCTTGCTTTGCTGCTTCTGAATCCTGCGAATGCTTTTAAATAAATGCCGCTTTCACTCAGAAGAGTCTCTCACACACACGTATGCGCACACACACACTCACACACACACTCATGTAACACAGAGCCCCCGAGCCCCAGCAGCCCCAGTCGAGACCCAGTGATATCGTTCGGGCGAATCACTACGACCCTGACGAGGACGAGGAGTACTACAGGAAGCAGCTGTCCTACTTCGATCGGCGCAGCTTCGACACCAAGCCTTCTGCACAAACACAACCGCAAGCAGTGAGCAAACCGGCACAACCGCAGAGCCAGCCAGGGAACAGCTACCCCAGGTGTGTGTGTGTGTGTGTGTGTGTGTGTGTGTGTGTGTGGTGTCCCTTGTGATAGACTGATCCCATCCAGGGCGTATTCCCGGCTCATACACGTTGTTCCCGGGATAGACTCCGGATCCGCCATCTTGCTGAAGATGAATGAATGAAAATGTTCTGTTATTCTGAGACAGCTGTGTGTGTGTGTGTGTGTGTGCTCGTGCATGTTTAGGACCGAGTCACTGGAGAAAGTCAGCCCTGTTCCCCAGGTAACCCCAGTTGCTCCGCCCCCTACTCTACCCAAACCTGCTGGTAAGAGTTCATTACAATACAATCAGTTCCCTTCTTATTCATCTCTGTATATTTCTATGATGTGAAAAGTAAGAACTGAGCAGAGATCAGCACTCTGTGGTCCACAATGCTGCAAAACTATTGGCACCCTTCATGAAAATGAGCCATGAGATGAATTACATGTGCCTCGAGTTAGCATTTGAGCTTAAACATATGGGAATGGTCTGAATTTTTTGTGTTAATTATGTGTGCATATATTTTTTAATTATTTAATTTTTTAAATTAAATAATTAAATTTGTTCTGATTTATGATGTATTTTGCGACTCTTTTGAATAGTGTCGGGAATTGCAGACTTGATTGTAGACATGTGATGTTCTTAACTCTTTAAATAAAGCCTGCCTGTATGGCAGTAGGTCCTGAAAAACTTTTTATACTGTTTCTCTTTCACACTCTAGCTCCCACTCCTCCTCCAGAACCTCTCAGCTCTCCCAAAGTCAAGCCCCTGGGTCGCGAGGACACGGTGCAGAGCTCCTACCTCCCCCAGAAGAGTTTCCCCGAGAAATCTCCCGTGAACGGCACGGGCGCTCCTCCACCCTCCTCCAGCTACACTCGCTACAACATCCCCAAACCTTACACGGCCTCGGCGCGGCCCTTCGAGCGCAAATTCGACAGCCCCAAGTTCAATCACAACCTCCTTCCCAACGACACGATGGTCAAAGCGCCGTCTAAAATGCCGGCTAAGATGCAGACGCAGCCTACGGATCAGGACGGCGGGACCGACGCGTTCCCCCGCACGCCAAAGTACCAGAACAACAACATCAACGCCGTGCCCAAGGCCATCCCTGTCAGGTCTGATGCACAGGAGATGAGAGTTTCGGTGTGAATCTGTGTTAAATCATACGTATCTTCTCTAAACTCTCTCCATCTCTCTCTCTCTCTCTCTCTCTCTCTCTCTCTCTCTCTCTCTTTCAGCCCCAGCGCACTGGAGGATGACGACGATGAAGATACGCACACGGTCGTCGCCACGGCGCGAGGCGTCTTCAACTCAAACGGCGGGGTTTTGAGCTCCATAGAGACAGGCGTTAGCATCATCATACCCCAGGGGGCAATTCCTGAGGGTGTGGAGCAGGAGATCTATTTCAAAGTGTGTCGGGACAACAGCATCCTGCCACCACTCGACAAGGAGAAAGGTAATTACAGTCATCATAACAATAATAATAATAATAATAATAATAATAATAATAGAATCAGTGTCTACTTCCCACATGGATAGTTTGATAAATATTTTTTAAGTTATTATTATAATTATTGCTAATTTTTTTTTTTTTTTTTGCTTAAACACTTACTCATACTACTAATAATAGTAATGATGATGATAATGTTAATATAATGAAGTCATGTAATTGTTTAAAATGTAAAAAATTAAGTGTGTGTGTGTGTGTGTGTGTGTGTAGGTGAAACCCTGCTGAGCCCGCTGGTGATGTGCGGTCCGCATGGTCTGAAGTTCCTGAAGCCGGTGGAGCTGCGTCTTCCTCACTGTGCGTCTATGACTCCTGATGGTTGGTCTTTTGCTCTAAAATCCTCCGACTCCTCGTCGGGTACGCCGCTCTCTAATCTCTCTGCTTTTGGGGCTCCGGGGGGCTCTGCTCAGGTCACGGGGCAAAGTCCGTTTCATCACATTGATTTATTTTCTCATTAGTGCAGCTGCTCACGGTTTTCACGGGGTCATTTGTTCTTATACTCATTGTGCTCAAGTGTTCATTCTCTTGGTGGTGGTTTATTTAGCATTCATGATTTCGTCTATGATTATTATTATTATTATTATTATTATTATTATTTGATTTTCACTGCTTTAGGTCTGTGCATGTTCACCTTTTCACATCATCATGCCTTCCACTGGACGTTTGAATGCCATCTTCTCCTTTTTGTTGGGAATCTTTTGGCTTTCTTGCTTCCTTTTCTAGCAGGTGCTTACGGCAGAGGGAGTCTTTTCCTTCCTTTCTTTCCCCATTCTCTCTCTCTCTCTCTCTCACACTCTCACATTCACACACACACACACACACACACACACACACACACACACACACACACACATGCAGTGTGTTGCAGACTGGCCTGTGAATTAGCTGCCAGTTGTGCATTAGCCGCTAATTATCCCTCATTTAGAAAATGGAGAACTGAGTCTCGCGGAGATTTGAGGCATCACGAGGCCCAGCTGGAGGCACTTATCTTCCTCTCACAGAGCTCTAATAACCTTATGGAGGGAACCCACTAGAACTGTTAGCACATTACTGATGATCATTGCTAAGTCTGTACTGTTTGCAGCAGCGCTGAATGATGTATCGAAGTTTGATACAACAGTTAGCTCCGGTCCTCTCCTCTCCTCTGATTGGTCGAGCAGTGTTCCCGGAGTGTTTATATCTTAGTATAAAGAGTGTGCATCACTCTGCGTTCACCGTGAAAAATTCCACTTCCTAGTTTGAACATTACCGCAGTAAAGTTAGCGACATCAGCGGAAATGACAAACGATACATTTTCAGGAATATGACTTTTTTTTGACTTGAAGTATGACATGAAAGCTCGTGATGAGATGAAGATGAAATGGAAGAAGCACCTTTAATGGGAACGTACAAACAAAAAAACTCTCAGTTCCACACAGCCTCGAGAACGTTAACGGGTTACGTGCATGCTGTATGTTGTCCTACTGCAGACCTGTCGGTCTTTACATCACATTTTAACATCAGAGTGTGATTTGTCACCCAGAAATACTCAAAAAAAACCCAAGCCAATTCACATATGGATCTGGAATGATTAACACCATGGAAGTCCCGCCCCTTGCTCCGCCCCCTGCCCCGCCCCCTTCGTCTCCAGTCTCTCAACTATATATTTTCCCACTTGAAAAAAATGTGCTGGAGTTCAGTTCAAGTGTGTTCATTAATGTGGAGAGAAAGAAAGAGAGAGAGAGAGAGAGAGAGAGAGAGAGAGAGAGAGAGAGACTAAAATAGCCCTACAGAGATGTGTCAGATTTAACACTTCACAAATCATTTTAATAATAATAATAATAACGATGATTAGAACTTGATTAAAAACACTGTTTGCTTTAGTGCACCGTATAAAGCGCAAAAACCCCAGATGCCTGTATACATGGTTTTACGGCAGTCGTTAAGCGCTTTAGCGGAAAAGCTCCTGCTCGTCTGTGTGAGTTAAGATATGGACAGTGAAATGTTTACATGCACACTTTCTTAATAAGTGCTGCCTCTTTTAAAGAAAGTGACAAAATAACCTTTCCAGTTATAATCTCCTCGTGTCTACGTCTTTACTAAAACAGACAAGCCGAGATGAAAAGCGCCTGGCGGTTACCGTAAAGCCCTGAGTATATGTGCATAAATATAAAGTTAGTGAGATAATCTGATAAATATCTCTCACTGTAAACAGCTCATCATAAGCAGCAGTTAAACCAGCTGTGGATTAAAATACGCAGGGTTTTACGTAAGGATTTTATTTGTGTAGACACCAAGTGGTTTGTGATACTGTGTGTAGTTTGTAAATCATAAGTCAGTACTGGTAATTTAATATGCAAATGAGTATGCTAATCACGTATGCTAATAGACTGTGTATTGTGAGGATTATGAATGATGTTAGAGATTCCAGGTGAGTTTTAGCCGAGTGTTTTATTATAAATCGTCACCCAAAAAAGCCACAGCAGGGGAGGAGCTATATTACTCATATTCTCTCTCTCTCTCTCTCTCTCTCTCTCTCTCTCTCTCTCCAGGTGACCCCAAGAACTGGCAGAATAAATCTCTTCCCGGAGATCCAAACTACTTGGTTGGAGCGAACTGCGTGTCTGTGCTCATTGACCACTTNCACACACACACACACACACACACACACACACACACACACACACACTGCCATTAGTGAAACGAGCTCTTGAATATTTCGAAAATGAAAAAATGAAGGATGTCTGCGCTTTATATATTTTATTATTTTTAGATACGGAGACAGAAGACAAGACGACATAATCTGGAGTACTTTTTTTTTTCTCTTTCCTTCTTCTTCTCCTCCTTCTTCTTCTTTTTTTTCTCATTTATCTCCTCATTGGACTGCACACGAAATACAGACCTTCCCAAGGATTTCCAAGAACTGTTGATATGAACTTTCCAGTATGCACGCTGCAGTATTTAGAGTGACTGTGATTTATATAAAGAAGCTCAAGCTTTATTTGGTTCCAGTGAAGTGAGACACACACACACGTACACACACACACAGAGTAGGTGTGGAGGGATGAGAGGAAGTTTAGAAATAGAAACGGTGTCTAACAGAAGCGAAGGACTGTGACACAGATGTTAGATAGAAGGAAAGAAACCGTACGTGAAACAAAGCACAGAACGTTAACGTGAACCGGTGCTGCTGTTCCCCGAAAATCTCCTCAAACACAATAACGTTAGAACTTTTACCCGTCACAAAGTGTAGCACAAATTTCCCTACGCTGTGAAGATCTATGCACGTCAGACTCAGGACTCCTGCTCGCTCGCTCGCTCTCTCTCTCTCTCTCTCGCTCGCTGTGTCTCTCTCTCTCTCTCCCTCACACACACACACACACTCCTGCTAAAGCAGCGATGCCTTATTCAACTTTTTTCAACTTTGTGTGTTTGTCTCTTTGTTCTAAGTTATATACGATAAAAGAGGCAGTTCTGCCAGCGTGTCTAAACCTGAAACACACACACACACACACACACACACACACACACAGAGCTCGGTGTACCTGCTATGCACACGATTCTGACACGACAAAGAAAATCAGCTGTATATAAAGCTAACATGGCCTTTGTTCTTGGTTTGTAAATGACTTTTTTTTTCTTCTTTTTTTTATTTCTTTATGGTTTTGTAAGAAAAGAAAAACTTCGGAAGGCAAAAAAAAACAAAAAAAACAACTAAATAAATGCAATGAAAATGAACTTTATATTCCGGTTATATCTCAAGCCTTGCAAACTTGTGACTTGATAGTAATATTAATATTAATGTTTCCAATTTTTTAAAATCAATTTATCCACACTAATGTCTAAAGGTTTTTTTTTTTTTAATGGTTCCTGCAGCCTTTTTACGCTTTATTTTAAACCAAGAGGAAAGTGCTCAGCTCGAGTTAAACACTCTTCTGATAAGTGTGTTTCTCTGCTTCTGCTCGTTTATTTGTAATGCTGTTTACGTGCCCTGAAATGTATTTTTTTACTAATAGATGTATTATTATTATTATTATTATTATGATTATTATTATTATTATTATTATGGCACACGAGTAAGATTTTTTTTTTCTTTGAAATAACACGGCTTCAGTTGAATATTAGATCTTCACCCATGCGACTTTTTCTTCTTTTCAATACAGGTATGCCACTATATCAGTTAATAAAATCATTTTTAAAATAACTCTCTTTTTTTTTTGTTTGTTTATGGACTGGATCATGTGTTAGGATGTTATTAAGGTTACAGCAACATATATATATTCTTGTCTGGGAGAAATTATCCTGAGGCTTGAAATAGTTTTTTTGCGTATTTCAAGCATATTTATTTCTTTTAAAAAAAAAAAAAAGCAAAATTATGACCATGGAGCAACATTATTTCACTTAAAAATGAGTAAACTATCTAAAGTCTATATTATTTATATTTATATTTTCTTATTTATATGTGTTTCATGAGAAATGTTAGATAGCCAGCTATATTCAGAATAATTTTCTATCATTTTTGCGGTGCGTGCCTAAATAGTGCACTGCACAGACTCCTGTTGGTTCTTGGCTTCATTCAGGGTTTCTACTTGCTCAAGAACGTTCCTCAGAAAGGCAAACTGGAGAACATCCAGCCACCGTTTTCCTGACCTTCACCTGTCCGGTTTGGGTGATCCTGTGCTCGCTGTAGCATCAGATTCCTGTTCTTGGCTGACAGGAGAGGAACCTGATGTGGTCGTCTGCTGTTGTAGCGCATCTACCTCAGGGTCTTACATGTTATGAGATGCTTTTCTGCTCATCACGGTTGTAAAGAGTGGTTATCTGAGTTACTGTCAGCTTGAACCAGTCTGGCTGTTCTCCTCTGACCTCTCTGATGAACAAGGTGCCCACACAACTCGAGTTTCCGAACACTACCTGAAGCACTTGACCTGTCTTTGCATGGTTTTAGGTGTTGTGCTGCTGCACCAAATTAGGTATTGAATTGTGTTTTATTTCGGAACGTATTAATTTTATCCTGATGATACCTGCAGACACCCTGCTGTTTACTCAGGGATGTAGCCGCTTTACTATGACCGTTGGACAGGTCTGTTTTTTCCCCCTGAATTTGTCCACTACTTGTCCAGTTTTACAGATTAGTCCTATCTAGAGCCTATATTAGATCATCTTTGAGCTTTAATTTTCCCAATCATTACCTCACACATTGTAAGGGGTGTACGAGACAGTGGTGAGAGCGGCTATGCTGTATGGTTTAGAGACAGTGGCGCTGAGGAAGAGTCAGGAGTCAGAGCTAGAGGTAGCAGAGCTGAAGATGTTGAGGTTCTCTTTGGGAGTGACGAGGTT
>CM074969.1:2571133-2589600 GCA_037577455.1 Pangasius macronema | reverse complement strand
TTTATTTCTGTAAAGCTGCTTTGTGACAATGTCCATTGTTAAAAGCGCTATACAAATAAAGCTGAACTGAACTGAACATACATCACATACATCAGATACATGGGCAGCGGTGACTAGCCACTAGCGCTGGAGTTCTCTAACTGTTTAGTCAGCGACCCCTTTACCTGTTTAATAAATATCACAGGCATCCTCAGTACATAATTACTCATCACAAGCAAACTAATCAAAAATTGCTTGTTTCTTGATTAAATGTTTGCTCTCAGTGTGTGTTTCATTGCATTGGTTTGTATTGTTATGATTTGTTTAGAGGTGTTTGTGCTTTTTTTCATTGTTACGACTCCTTTAAAGTTGACCTAATACGAAACTCAAAACTAGCATGAGGAGATGACTTACAGCAAGTGAACCTGACAACAGAAAGATATCAATTTTCTCAGTGATGAAACGTGATATTTAGGAAAGTTACGTAAACTCGTAAACTTTTTTGTTGTTGTTGTTGTTTTGTTTTTGCAGCAAACATGAACGCGTGCTGAAGAAAGCGACCTCGCGCCCAACTGCGCAGTCTACGAGCGGACAGAACGCGCATGTTGTCAGAGCGCATGCGCATAGCAGAGCTTCCGTCTTCGTTCATGCCCGATCTCATGTGCTCATCCGGGTACTTTAGCTACAGCCTATCAGCATCGAGAGAGCGAGAGCCACTGTTTACGTCGCTGTTGTTGATAGAGCATCAAAATACATACGTTTATCGTTTGTAATATTTGCAGTAATGTGTATTTATCCATTTCTGTAATTTTGTTAGTGGTTCTAGGTGTGTATTGATAATTTAACACGGAAAATACAATAGACCAAACAATCACACTAGAAGAACGTGACTTCGGGATCAGTTACGTCAGGCCGGGCAATAGCCAATCAGAAGCGGATGGGGCCACGTGCGCGGTAGTGTGGGTGGAGCGAGTGAGTTACACGGGCGAAAGTGCGCTCGAGCTTTTGCGTGGGACAGAAAATAAACCGTGTTACAGCGGCAGTCGGTACAGGAATAGGCGCTGAGACTGCTCAGAGGGATATGCACTGTGCGCGCGGTGCGCTGGAGCCCCACTTCCGCCCCTGGACCGTCGGTATTGCGCGGTTTGTTAATGTTCACGTTTACATAACCGTTACAGTTTAGAGCGCGTGCTCGCGGAGACAGGGAGAGCGCGAGGATTTCGAGCTACTAAACACACACACAATAAATTATTTTGTTTAGGATCATCCACTGAGACGAACTGATCATCTGCTATCGCATTTATTGACACTTTCTTAATTTTTGCGATTCAGAAAAAACAAGTTATACAACAGGGGAGGCCCGTGCACAGCACGGTCCTAAAGCCCGCCGGGTATACAGCTGCGCGCCTGTACCACGCACTCGTAGCCAAATGGTTCGGCTGTGGCCTGTGTTTAACTGCGACAGGATGGAAAGCGTTTTGTTAGAGCAAGGATAATTTCATTCACTTAAAGAATTTAACACTTCTTTTAGACTTTTATTTGCATAGATGATTACTGACCTAAGAGAGAAAGCGAGGAGAGACAGCTGAGAGAGAGAGAGAGCTGAGAGAGAAAACTAAGAGGGAGAAAGAGAGAGAGCTGAGAGAGAGAGAGGAGAAAGAGAGAGAGCTGAGAGCTCGGACAAGAACAGTGAGAGGTCAGGGTCTGTCCGGAGAAGTAATGGTTGTAAACACAGTCCACTGGTTCAGGAAGGGCTTGCGGCTCCACGACAATCCTTCCCTCAGAGAGTCGGTCCGGGGGGCGGATACGGTGCGCTGTGTGTACATCCTCGACCCCTGGTTTGCGGGATCGTCCAACGTCGGGATCAACAGGTGGAGGTATGAGAGCTGCAGCTCACTCTGACTGCAGGTGGAAACACCAGGCTGCTCTTCAGGTGGCGTTTAGAGACCTGGCCATTTCTCACCTACAGTCTGTCAGTGTGCCAGGCAGGGCTGTGGACTGTAGCTGTCTGCAGACCTGCTGCTTGTTTTCAGGGGAAAGTAGCTAATGCATGCTCAGAATTCACCAGATAGCCTCATAAACCAATCTCATATTCATGGGTTTATCATGATCATTAGCATATCATGAAGATTTCCCATAGAGATTTAAAATAGAATAGAGTTTTATCACATTATAAAATAGTAATTATAACCTATTTCCTATAGAGCAAGGAAGTCTTCATTTACCTGTATATGGATGGAATAACTCACTTTTTATTACTTCTAAATATAGCCAAGAAGAGAGCTTAAAGTGAATAAGAACAGTGCTGATCACTGATTGGTCGTTTAACTTATTGGTCACTGGCGAACAATGGTGATCAGTGGCTGGCTTAGTCAGGGTTTCACAGCTGGTGGTGAGTCGACACCTGCTCACTCACCTGGTTGCAGCTGTGCAGCTGTACTGGAGGCAGGACAGTGGCTGATCGAGTGGCAGGACAGTGGCTGATCGAGTAGCAGGACAGTGGCTGATCGAGTGGCTGATCGAGTGGCAGGACAGTGGCTGATCGAGTGGCAGGACAGTGGCTGATCGACTGGTAGGACAGAGGCTGATCGACTGGTAGGACAGAGGCTGATCGAGTGGTAGGACAGAGGCTGATCGAGTGGCTAACCGAGTGGCAGGACAGAGGCTGATCGAGTGGCAGGACAGTGTCTGATCGAGTGGCAGGACAGTGTCTGATCGAGTGGCAGGACAGTGGCTGATTGAGTGGCAGGACAGTGGCTAATATCTGCTCAGAAAGTTGCTAGATTTGTTACTAGACACCTTATTGAAATAAAGGGTCTAAAAACTCACCAAGTCTAGCAGCAGAGTCGCTAAGATGCAACACCGATTAACTGGCTGATTGTAGACTGCATGAAGATAAAGACATTGGACCCCTCTCAATTATTTATTTTCCTTGTCACAGCCAAAAAAAACTACCCTGAATAGTTATATATTGTCAATTTATAAATCAAGTGTTTTAATTATGAGTTTTAATACAACAAAAATAACACTCACTGTCTGGGTCCTTGGAATCGTTCGACTCGGACGGTACCACACCCCAAGTTTGATTATAATTTTCTAATGTGGTATTTGAGACAAATTTACTAACATGCTGTTTCACCAGAATCATATTAGGAGCCACATAAAGGCAGTATCACTGATTATTTTACAGTGCTTCCTTTGAAAGTCAATGATGACAGGTTTTCTTTAGTCAACAGACACAAAAATTTCGACCGAAAAGGTCTTCGAAGGTCTCTGTATGTTTGGTCACGTGTGAGTGTGGGTGTGGTTGATCACTCTTGTTATGTATGTCAGTGATGTAATGTCACGTTTGGTGATATAATGTCACCTTCAGCCCTCATGTGTCTCTTGTATAAGCTGCAGAAGTTTGGTGGCATTGTGGGTCAATGTGACTTGAAGGGGCAATAGTAATGGCACCCAGTGACCGATTCCCCTTCTGACCTACTTACTGTTCAGCATCCACTGAATGATCTACCTCTCTGAACAGGACAGAGAACGTTTCTGGTATCACTAAGGAGAAGTACTTCACATTCTCCTTCTTCACTTACTTTCTAAGTCTTAAGAATTGTACTAAGAATTATTATTATTATTATTAGTAGCAGTAGTACTAGTAGTATTAATAGTAGTAGCATATTTAGTGAACTATTTTATCTAATAAAACAATTTTTTTTTTAATCTCAGTTCCTTTGACCATGTCCCGTTTACTTGGTGAAGGGATTGTGGAAATCCAAAGCTCCAACACAGAGAAACACAGAGAAACTGATGCAATAATAATACCCAATTATGGCTGTAATAAAAAGTTTAAAAGTCTGGAAGAATTGATATCTTTCTCAGAAGAGGACTCATAAACATACTGAGCATACTAAATCTGCTTACCTCTGCCCAGAGGTTAAGACATGGCTGTAGTTGGAGCCTTCATCGGGAAATCACGAGTTTGAATCCTGACAATGCCACAGCCATTTGTGATATGCACAAATAGTGTTTTCCTCCGAGTGTGGTACGTTACAGGTCAAAAAGGTCGTGTTGCTTGGGTTCACGTGCATCAGAGGAAGCACGTGTTGGCCTTCACTCTTGGTGTTTGGTAGCTGCTGTATGAAGGGGAGACCATCAGCCGGCTACCAACCTGCAAGAGTGAAGGCCAACACGTGCTTCCTCTGATGCACATGAAGCAGGTGACCAAATTCAGGAGGAAATGGGAGAGATAAAAAAGATCATGACCACAACAAACATCCAAATCACCACAGAAATGACCAAACTTGACCAAACAGAGGGAAGGTGCACAAACCTAAGTGTTCTGCATGAAGGAGTGTCTAAAGTCCTGTGCATTTAAAAGTGCATTTATTCTTGTCGTGGGAGGCTACAAGTATATTAAAACCAGAAAAATATACACAACATATGTTTGATAAAATATTGTATTAAAGTAAAACTCTGAAGAAGGTCAAAAGTGTAAAAAAAATAGTGTTGATTTTATAGATTAATTGTTGCTCATTTACATATAGGGTGCCAATAATTCTCTAGTATAGTGTAGATATGGGATGAGGTTGATTGAATTGTTGTTCCTTAAAGAAGTGAATGAATGCCACAAAGTTGTGCCACAATTTTACATAGACGTTTGACCGCTGTGCTTCAGAATTGATTTGGCCAGTAAGACATGGACAGTCAGGCCCGGAAAGTATTTGGACAATGACAGAGTTTTTGTGATTTTGCCTTTATACACCACCACAATGGATTTGAAGTAAAAGATGTGATAGAAGTGTAGACTTTCAGCTTTATTTTATGAGGTTCCACAAAAATATGGCATTTACCATTTAGGAATTACAGCCATTTNTGTAGACTTTCAGCTTTATTTTAAGAGGTTCCACAAAAATATGGCATTTACCATTTAGGAATTACAGCCATTTTAAAGCAAAATACCTCCATTTTCAGGGGCTCAAAGGTCTTTGGACAAAGAGACATAATTGTAAATATAACCATAATTTTAATAGTTGGATGAAAATCCTTTGCAGTCAGTGACGGCCTGAAGTCTGGAGCCCATGTTCTCAAAACTCACATTCGGAGATGTTTTGCCAGGCCTTCATATTTATCATTATATTGACGATTAATTATTATTATATTACATTATATTATATTATTAGTATTAGATCCAGGTGTGTTTTTATGACAGGAAGCGTGAGAACACTGTTGCTAGGCAACTGGAAATCCTAGCTAACACCGGAGGCTAACGTTTTCTCCACATAGCAAGTGGAAAGTTTTAAAGATGAATATGAAGTAAGAATGACACTGAAAATAAAAAAATAAATAAATAAAACTCACCAGGAATATCAACATTTATGTCAGGTGTGTTGGTAAATGACTAAAAAAAGACTTTATACGGCTAAAAGTAATTGTACTGTGATTCTGTTTAGCATTATCCGCTAACCGAGTTCCTGTGGGGTTTATTTAAATGAGAAACAGGTTATTATGTGTAACATTTTGATATTAAATATCTAATATTTAAATGAAACTTTAACTTTTCAAGTGTTGAATGCCACAAGAGTGCGCTGTTTATGAGTGAAAATACAGCTGTATTTGAGTGTATTATGAGTTTCATATCTTAATTGTTAATTCGCAAACGGATCTGATTCACATCTGACGTAAGAGTCAACCGAATCGCAGTCAATTCGACTCGTCGTGTTTTCGTTACATTTCACACGGATTAAGTTCTTTATTACTCTTATTTTATATTTTCTCATTGCATTTATCACTTAGAAATAGCTCTGAATGCGAACCTTAATGAAACTCAGGCCATATGTTGTCTGTATAGCACTTCACAGATCATTTGACTCAGCTGACCAATGAGTCGACTCTTTCGGCTTTTCGACTCTCTCTCTCTCTCTCTCTCTCTCTCTCTCTCTCTCTCCCCATCAAGTGTGTGTGTGTGTGTGTGTGTGTTTTCTTGCTTTGTGGAGAATGTGTTAAGGGTTGGTCTACGGGGAGCGTTAGTTAATTGGTGGTTTTGGGTGAAAACAAAATATGAGACAGTCGCTTCAATTTACACATCTCCCTCTGAGTTCTGGGATCATCTTAGCGGAGCAGTTGCTACTATACACCTCTCTCTCTCTCTCTCTCTCTCTCTCTCTCTCTCCGTGCGTGTCCGTGTGTGTGTGTGTGTGTGTGTGTAATTGATGCATGAAGCTTGTAATGCCAGGAGACAGTGTGTGGGTTGGTTTGTCTTTCTTTCCTTCTGTCTTTCTTTCCCTGTCTCCCTCTCACCACTGCAGCTGAATAATTCACAAAATCTGGAGAAAAATCATCTCCCTGTGAGGACAAAAGTTCATTTCTGCCTGTTGCAGAAAGATTCTCACAACAACATCAGATTATCATTTAAATCAGATTGTCTCTCGTCTCCAGGGCCTGCAGTGTGCCGTGCAGGAAAACAGAGATAAGCTCCGCACAGCCGTATCCGTATTGCCATATAGAGACTCTGGAGTGTACAAACATTACATTTGTAAATGATGCATATTAAATAATCAACAAGCTAAGAATATATTGGCAATCAGAAGTTTTTGTACAGGTGTGGTTTTATTATAGTTTAAACGTTTTTATTAAATTAATGAGGACAAATTAAGCACGTGTTCCTCTCAAATCCTTAAATGGTGAGTACCCTTGTATGATGAAGCCGAAACTGTTGTGATTTCATACTGAAGGCGATGTTAGTGTACAGTTAGTACAGTAAACTAGGATGGGAGTAATTCACAAAATTGTCTTTAGGTTCTTGAAAGAAACTGGAATTTACTGTTTAATTTGACAATTGAAGGAAAATTTGATTTCCTAAAGCCTCCACTGCACACTCCAGGTCAGTAGGTGGCGCTAATGCATCTTAAGCTGGTCTGCCAACAGCCAAAAACATCAAGGAAGAAGCTTGTGGTTATGCCTAATTAGAGTGACCCAGATCGGTCTTTTCCAAATACATCTACGTTTATCCAAAAAATAAATACTTACATGGCTAGGAGCCAAGGCTGTGCTGTTTGAGTGGGAGGGAGGCCATTTCTCTCACACGCCTGTCAATCACAGTGAGACTAGCCAATCGCATGCGGATGTGAGCTCACTCATGTATGAGGAAGAGGGCAGATAGCCCCCATTTGGTAGCTCTTGTATGATAGGAGAGGGAATCGGCAGGTAAGCCTTTTCTTATTAGATTTTCTGATCCTAGACTCTTTGAAACCATTTCTTGAAGAATGCAGTTCTCCATACTGCAAAATTATCATTGTTTTAATAATGACATTTTGTGTGTCTAAAACTTGGAACAAGCTCCCTCATTGGTAAGCATCTGTGGCAGGAAAGCATCAAATGTTTGAAAATAACGCTGCCTGCTGGTGTACCTTTGTCTGGCTGGCTTTTAAAGGCAGTGTATATGAATCCCTTGACACGTTCTATATCCCATAATCCTTTGTGTCACCTTGGGTGCAGCAGGAGATTCAGGAGCAGGAGTGTTTAAGTACAAATGCAAGTTATTTGGATGTCGATTTTTACTTACTTAAGAATAATAGGTTTATAGCCATAATTATTCACTCTGTTATCTCCGACTATTATGTCATTAGCTTAGCATAGCCTACATACGTACATGCGGGTGACTACGGGACAAGTTACTGCCATTTTTAGCAAGAAATACTGTTATAAATTCCTGAAACCTTTATATAGCAACATGCAAGGAGGGAAAAGTTTTGTGTGACATCATTTCCATCAGTGTCACCAGAGTTGACATCGAGTCGATCTCCTGACATAAGAAACTGTTTTTGGTCTCAGTGCAGGTGCTGCTGTCAGGTCTGAGTGGAGTCGCGTCATGGAAAAAGACCCCCCGCTCTCTGGTGGTGAGTAAAGGGGGATTAAATCTCTACCATGTGGGTGTGTGGGTGTGTGTGTGTGTGTGTGTGTGTGTGTGTGTGTGTGTGTGGGGGGGGCATCCTAAGACACCTGGTTTTGGTTTTTCCCACGCCTGACTCAGATGATTAATTTTACTACGATTTTGCGCAGTGACGTGAATCTCATTTGACTGGCTAATTTAGTCAAAGTCCAGAAAATCAGAACCGAAAACCACATGAATGAAATCTTTAACTGGATTAAAGTCGAGTCAGCACATGTGTATGATTGCTTGTTTGTCTGAGACTGAAGATTTATTCAGCTGAATAAAGCTCTCATCTATTTTCGCATCACAACAAAGTAGAGCTGAGAGTGACGCTGATTCCCTGTCACGCAGTTTGTGTGCCATGGAGAATAGAGGATGGACTCATAAATGAGGTTCGAATTTGGCATGATTACTGATTCCTCATCAAATAACCCCAACACAGCAGTTTCCTGTCACGATCGCCTGACAGTGATAACAACACCAGCTGGCTGCTGGAGCTTTAGAGCACATTAGTGGCCCAGAACCTCACAAATATCAGCGTATAAAAGTGAAATCTCAGCACAGGTGCGAGGCTTATAGAATGGATTAATGGACTGCCATTAAGGTGCATCACTGAAATGCCTCCATGCTTGTGGAGTTTATTTCAAATTTATTTACCTACCTAATCACAAAATATATATTTACTTTCATGCTGCACAAAAACTTTAATTTCCTCATGATTAGTGAGGATTAGTAAAAGTTCTAGTAAAATTGCATCTTATCTAATGCTGCATTCGACTAGAGGTCGTATTTCCGTAACTCGCGATTCCCGATCTCAGACATGGAAAAAAAAAACAAAGAACACCCCACACAACTCGGAATTACTACTCGGGAACTTGGGACGGTCTCCACAACTCCAAGTTCAGAGAGTGACATCGAATCAACATGGCTGCTCACAGCATCAAGTTTAAATATACAATTATTTGCTTTAAATCAGTCAACATACAGACATTTGCTTATTAAAACACTGACTATACAGTTCACTCTTGCGTTGTCAGCTTTTGGGCAAACGTACAACCTCATACCTCATTCTCATATTGTAGAAATATTGTAACCATAAAATATTATAGATGTATGGAACCGGTGTAGTACACAAGGTGGCACGGGGGCCTGAAAGGGATCTATATGACCTTACATAGGCAGTGGTACCCTGCTAAGTGGGGAGAGCAGGAACAAGCATAAACAATCTGTACATTTAAGTGAGAAAGGCTGCCTTAAACAATAGCATAAGCATATATGGGAATGTCGTGTCTTGTGAAAAACAGGATGCGGAAGTTTTTTTTCATGTAAACGCTTATAGGAATGTCCTTCTGAAGATTTGGGTAGCATTTCTCCGCAGAGAACTACTGGATTCTTGAAAGAATAAAGTCTATGGCCTCAAACCTCTGCTCTCCAGAGTGATCTTTGATCTTAATTACTTGCTACGACAATATTCACTTCAGTATCTACTTCAGTAACTGCTTCATCCTGATCAGGGTCACGGTGGATCTGGAGTCTATCCTGGGAGCACTGGGTGTGAGGCGTGAAGACACCCTGGATTGGACACCCGCCCATCACAACCCTGCGCACACTCATTCACACCTTCAGAGATCTTTTAGCATAGCCAGCGCATCTACTGGAACGTTTTTGGGAGGTTGGTGGACAATGACACAGCAGGAACAGAGAGTAACCCAAGCTCAGGATCGAACCAGAGAGCTGTGAGGCAGCAACGCGACCTACTGCACCACCATGCCATTCATTCATTCATTCATTCATTCATTCATTCATTCATTTAAACTCTGTTTGTATTACTGCCATGGACTGACATTTTCCTTTGTCTATCACTGGTGCTATGGTAACATTGAATGCTCAGAGGAATGAGATGTCTGCCAAGCAGGTATTGTGTTAAAAAGACAGTGTGAGACAATTTTCATGCTTAAAATGCTTACAGGGTTTTTTTTGTTACTTGATTACAGTCTAGGTTGTAGCTCACGATCACTCAGAGCATCTAGTTTTTGGTGGAAATTTAGTTATAATTTGTATTTAGAGTTGATATTTAAGAAGCAGAGCTAACACCTCCCAGGTCTGCTCTCTATCCTGTGTTTATAGTTCAGTACTGGCCTGAACACCATCTTTTATTGTAGAAATGAAAGACATATTTTCTTTCACCACACGCAGATGTGTGCACGCAGCTGTTTCGCAAGCAGCATTGTTCACATACTCGCTTGGGTATCTTTTGTAAATCTGGAGGATTAATATCAGCATCCACCAGAATGCACGTCAGAGCCAAAACATCCATGTCCATCTGGTTTCCAAGTCGAACTCAAATGTTTTGCGATTTCATACACGGCCGTGTTAAACAGACTGACAAGCTCCGTTTCTCTTTATAACTCAAACACTAACTGTAACAGGAAAGCCGTCAGCGTTAGTACTTAACACCCGTCTAGAATAACACATGGGTGTATGATTTGAGACTCAACATTGTTTGTTTCTTCAGTTGGGGACCCAGTGTCACATGGTGCTATACTGCTTCCACTATTTAGGTTATTTAGGTTGGTATTGCACCATGTGGATGCCTCACATTAATTTCTGAGAAAGTGCTGCACCAAATGACTGCAGGATAGGCGCGGCGGCCATCTTGTGTACACATACAATAGATAACTGCAAGTATAAATCAGCCTTAAGCCTCAGTGTCTCTTATAGCAAATGGTTTTCCCGGAGGCTCACCCACATGTCCATTAAAATCTATGAGCTAATTGCTCATAAACAGAGCTAAATTGTGGTTTGAACTCTCAGCCCTGATGCCCGAGTCTCGGCGGAGTTCAGCAGTGCACCGCTTCTACTACCATGTCCTCCAAACAGACAGCTCAGGATGGAGGGATGCATTTCTCATGTTGATGGATATCTCGTGTTTGTTCCGAGACGTTCTCAAGGACATATTTAAGTGCTGTTTTAACAACACACACACACGGCTGAAACATCACCAATGATTAAAGACACATTTAGTCTGGTTATGAGTCAATCAATGACTTGAAAACATTTCAGTTGTGTTTTCAGCAGCAGTATGTGATCAGCCTGAGTTGTTGTGTTTTTTTTTAATAGAAGAACAGCTCAGCAGGGAGGATGAAGTTATTTTCCACAAGATGTTGGCTGAAACCTAGCCGCAAAACCATGCCTGGACCAGCTGCGAGAGGAAAAAGATTCGCTTCAGTATCTCAGGTGACTTCGTAATGGTTCCCACTTTTGGTTTATTTAAATCATAAAAGTTTCATAATATTGCTGAGAATGAGACCAAAAAAAAATCACATTTTCTGAGATTAAAGAAGTCAAAACTGAGAGAGGAATGCCATCATGTTTTAAATATGAACATCAACAATGCACAAAATAAAATGCAAAAAAAAAAAAAAAAGGATGTGCCGGATAATGAGTGTGGAAGCCATTTTGTTCAATTAAACCAGTGATTAGTGTGATAATTACCACTAAGATTAGTCATACAGCAATATATTAGCAATATACTAGACTCCTTTTAGATTTAATTTTCATTGTCTCTTGCTCTTTTTTTTATGTCATATTACATTTGACAGCAAAGGGAAAAAAAACAACAACATGACCTGCATTTTCTCTCCTAATAGTTTAAGTGCTTGTGTTTAAAGTCAGTGGTCTAGACATTAGTGGAAAACCCTGTCTCAGATGCTTTTACTCAAGAATCTGGAAATCTCTGAGGCATGAACTACACACAGGTGATTTGAACAATCTGAATTAAGCAGCTGCATAAAGCAGCCTGACTCTAAATACAAGGAATTTTCCCCTGAGTAAATATTAACAAAACCTTTGGACTTAAGTCATCGCCTCTCTGAACACGACTTAAGCGAAGATTTAGCATCAAATGTATTTTTCCTTTGTTTATACTATTATATAGTTTTCATTTGGCATGTAGAGAAATAATACGAACGGAATTTTAAACGGTTTAGGCAGCCCAATGTGTTTGAGATTTCCCTTGAGTGATCTCTTTTCACATTTATATTTTCCATTATGTCCAAGCGAAAGAGAAAAATGAACGCACATATTCTGTACTTTAGTCGCCATGGTCTTTATTCATCTTATTGTCATCTAAAGGCTTTGGGATCCAGACACTGATTATTAAAAGGAGTAGTATATAATGATATGTATTCGTAAGGTCTAAAAAGAGTCGTAACAAGTTCCAGAGGATCTTACAGTAGTGTGTATTACCAAATGACGAGCCGCAGGTGAACATGAAGCATCCTTAAGAGACGGCTCTTCAGCCAAGTCAAGATCTGAAGCACCTTGAAAATTAACTTGAGCACTCATCAAGCAACATGAAATCACTGAGGCTTTCCAGTCCTCCTCTACAAGCCATATTATTTGAAATAGACGTAAATAACACTTGCAGTTAGTCTCACCAGGGAAGAAACACACACACCAGAGACATAAAAGATTACACAGCTTAATACACATCTTTGCATGAATTAACTTGAGTGAATTTTTACAATTTTGCACCGAAGAGACAGCGAGTGTTGATATGAATGGAAGAGGAAGTCCGGTGAGATCACTGCCACAGTGCTAATCTAAAACATATGACGTTCCTATATAAATTAATGTCTTTCCCGCTAGCAATGTTAGCCGGGTTACTGGAGAAGCCGAACATCACGGGAAATAATAGACAGAGTGCTTAATTCAGACAGACGAGCTTTGCTTCTTAGCTCTGGCTGAGCGATTACAGCTGCTTTAAGTGATATAGGCAAGACAGATGACTTTAATGGTACTGAACCGAGTCCCGTCACATTGCAAATGAATGAGTGAGGCACTGGAGGCTGAGAGACAAAAAGAATGAATGTTTAGTTTTAGTTCTTCTGCCTCCCTTTGGAGCTGAAATATAACCGAATCGTCTCTTTATGGCTTTCTTTAATTGAATCTGGCGTACCCAATAGCAAACACATTTTAAGCAAAAGTGAAAATACCATACATGGAAATGATTTAGTAGAAGTTATAGTAACCCTCGTTTAAAGTACTCCACATTGTCAAAGACTATAATACGTTTCTTATTTTGTGTTGTCCCACATGACAATATCCTTTTTTTAGTTGTACTTCGAAGTCGCCAAGCCAAGCCATATTTATACAACAGAAAGAAATAATTGGTGATTTATCTGCATTGTGAAACTATTCAATAGAAATCATATGATTTTTTTTTCTTCTTAATATATGTTAACCAAAGATTAGGACATAGTTGTTGTTCCAGCTGCTCCCATTAGGGGTCGCCACAGCAGACCACTGGTCCACTGGTCCACACGTTTCGATTTGGATGTCCAAAATACGACCTACGGGAAGGACTGTGTTGGGAGGACAAAATAGGTCCGAAACCTGACCGTGACTCTCATGTCTCCCAGTGGCTGCGTTGGCTCCCTGCCCAGGAATCAAGCCCAGGCCATGGCGGCAGGAGCGCAGGAACCTTAGCCGATAGATCACCAGGGACCCGTTAGGACATAGTTTAAGTAGGAAGTAGAAAATATTTTAAAATTCTGACTCCCAAGAATAATCATTTCAGATCCATCAAGATACAGGCTGGATATGCTGACCTGTTGTGGTTAAAGCTATTTGTGAATAGTTTATTATTTAAATGAAAGAAGTTATAGCTGAATATACATATAGAGAAGGTCGAATAATAATGCCTCTTTGGACTGCTTTATTCACATCTATTTATTGCCGAGTTTTAATATGAAAACGAATTCTCTTTTTCTGAGTCTTTCTGAGTGTGTCTTTCATTATTAATTATTATGATTAATATTTTTTTTCGTACGTTGTGGCAGAAACTCCATACACCATGTACATTTTTTGCTGTAAGTCTAGGCTATGTGTTTTCAGCTCAGTGCTCCAGTTGCGATTACAGACCCACTGTTCCATTACTATAATCCCTCTCTAAGCCCGGGTTTAATCCTCAATTGTCTTTTACCCTGTAATGTGCTTCTTCAGGCTTTGCACCAGCCAAGAGGTTCACTATAGACCAAGTGTGTGTCTGAGTGCAAGTGAACATTGTTCTCAAGTACGTAATTAGCTGTCTGTGAGTGTGAGCTGCATATTCAGACTGACAGCCAAAACAGTGACCTCTTTCTGACCCCAGCACACGTCCAGCCAGCTGCTGTTGTAGCCTGTAGCGTACAACATCACTCAGGACGATCGTCTCAGACATATCCCAGGGCTTTGGCAAAGACAAGACAAAGTAAGAGGTCCAAGTGCAAGAGTCACAAAATAGGCCATGATTTCCCAATGCCAGATGGAAAACAGAAAGAGATCTGAAAGATGAGTTTAAAAAAACAGATACAGGGCATAGAAGTAATCACTCAGATGTAGCTCGTTTTTTGATTTGAAAACGCTTCTCCGGTTTCTGTTTGTCGAATTTGTCACAACATTAGTCACGTATTATCAAAACAGTTGTATGCTGGGAAATGGTATGTCAGATCAGACTTAAAGCTTTATTCAGAGAACTCAAAGAGGATTTTTCAGCCCATGAGCTAATCAACTCATTGTAAGACTTTACATCTGAGCAGTGACAGGATGCAGTATATTGTGCATCAGCTCTTTTATGACATTTGCCAGGTGATTTCAGTTTCTGTAAATAGATCAATTTCAGATATTATAACATTAGCTTCAGGCTTGTTCACGAGTTCATTTTCATAAATCAGGTCAAGGGTTTTCCACTGAGTCCAAAGTCCATACTGAGACCAGAAGCTCAAGCCACTGGGTCAAGATTTTCTAGCCATGGAGTAAGAGCTGACACTCCAGTTCTACTGTGCAATATCTCTCATCTCCAGGTTGAGTCCCAAGCCAGAGAGCTATATAAGCTATATAATCTAGATTGAGCTGAGAGTCCTGAACCATCGAGTCAGAGTCTAGATGAAAGTCTGAAACCATACAGTCCAAGTGGAATCCAGAGGCTCAAGCCAGAGTTGAGATCAGAGTTGCAAATCGTATAGTCTAAGTCAAGTCCAAAGTTTTTAGTCCGAGTCGAGCCAAGAGTGCCAAGCCATATATTCCAGGTGGAGATGACAGTCCTAAGCCATAGAGTGTGAATCAAGTCCAGAATCGCAAGCTGTATAGTTCAGGTCCCAATCCATAGAGTCCAAGTCGAGTCCAGAGTTCCAAGTCATAGAGTATGAGTCAAATCCAGAGTCCCAAACCATTCAGTATGAACTGGATCTAAAGTCTCAAGCTTTATATGCCAGGTTAAGATGAGAGTCCTGAGCCATAGAGTCTGAATCAAGTCCAGCTTCACAAGCTGTATAGATTAGGTTGAGTCCCAAGCCTACTCTGGCTTCTGTGCTGGACTTGGATCTATGGTTCAGAAATTTTGTATTCGAATCAGACTCTATTGCTTGAGTCTGATTCGAATACAAAGTTCTGAACCATAGATTCTGAGTCTAGACCAGTGTCTCAAGGCATATAGTCTGAATCAAACCCAGCATCCCAGGCTGTATAATGCAAGTTGAGATGAGTCCCAAGCCATAGAGTCTGAGTTAGTCGAGTCCAGAGTTCCAAGCCATAGAATTTGAGTCTAGAGCAGTGTTTCTAGCTGTAGAGTCATGGTCGAGGCTGGATTCCCAAACTGTAGAGTTCACATCAGAAGTGATCCTGAAAGAAAACCTGAGTAGAGTTCAGACCCCCAAGCCATGGAGTCAGAGTTGAGACCAGAGTCTTAAACTGTACAGTGCAAATTATACTAGCCTGAAGCTTTGTTTTTAGGAGAAGCGATGTCTAGCAAATGCTGTAAATGTAAAAGTAAGTGCTAAATCAAGAGTCCGAAATCAAGAAATCAGAGTTGAGTCCACATTCCAAAGCCATTCAGTCCGAGTCAAGACCAGATTCCCAAACTGTAGTGTCTCAGTCTAAATTTAAGTCCCACTGTACAAGTTGCAGGGATTGATGAATTGATGATGAACTGTGATGAATTTATTGGTTTCACAATTGCACTATTTGTCCTTATAGTACACAATAATAGAAGGGGTTTATTTATTTATAATCACTATCCGTTGCACCCAGATGAGCCTGGTTCCTCTCAAGGTTTCTTCCTCATATCATCTCAGGGAGTTTTTCCTCACCACCGTCACCACTGGCTCGNAAAGCGCTATACAAATCAAACTGAATTGAATTGAATTGATGTCTGAGTCATCTTACAAGTCAGTAAATTAGAGACTTCAGTCCCCAGTTATGATTAGTCCCTGTTATATTATTGTAATTTTAAATACATATTTTGTATCTTTTGTATTTTGTGTATTTGGTCCTAGTAAATGGGCACCTGATGGATAGCCAGAGCAACTGCCACAGCATGTATATACATCTTTATAATATTTTCAAGTTCATGCGGAAATTGAAGTCTAAAGTAATTTTGGAAAAATGTGCTGTGTTATGTTCTGTAACTTTAACCTCAACAAGCTATAAGTTATTTCCAACAACTGCAGCTATGTTTACAGAACTCTAGCCATCTGGAGTCAAAACTGCACCACCTCTGATCTAGCAGACAGAGAAAGGGTTCAGGGAACAGATTTAATTTTCCGAAGAGTGGGCTTTAAATCTTAGCTCTTGTGAGAAATGATGGTGTGTGTGTGTGCGTGTGTGTATGCTGACTCATTCGATCAGCAGTGGGTGCTCGTCTGCCAACTGCGCTGGCATTCGTGCCTCTGAACCTGTGGGAGCGTCTGTCTGAGAGAATGAGAGAGAGAGAGAGAGAAAGACACTGCAGAATTATGCATGTGGCATCTCTCAGTTTGGAGATAAGCCTGATGAATCGAGCCCTACTGCCCTCAGAGGCTCAATTCCACATCGCTATTAATTAAAATATGAATTATGTGCCTTATCAGAAGCCTATGATGATCTGCACTCAAGGCTTCTGGGACAGTTTGGAAACGGTGTTATATTATATTACAGGACTTATTGTGGCAATACCATGGCAATTCTGCATTTCGAAATGAGCAGAGAAGCTGTAATCCATCCACCTCACTGGTGCCTGTGTCCTTCACTCGGAGCCCTTTCTAATGCAATTTATTAAGATGGTAAATAGCAGGGGAAGATCAGTAAGATCCATCAGCTCCAAACAATCATGATCTGCTAGGCTTTGCCTCGAGCATCATCTCTGTCCACATCATGATGTATTTATGACTTAACATTATAAAAGCTATCTGTCTGTTTTGCTCTATTCAACCCAGTCCAAAAATGATTTACAGGAAACTGGCACAGTGCCGTCTTTTTCTCTTTATACGTCCTGTTATAGTTTCCACACACAAGCTTAAAAGTCTTTGAAAAAAAATCTTGATTTCTCATACCATGTTTCTTCAATGATTGCTTAATTTTGAATAAACAAATGAAAATGCTTGACTTTTCCAATAAGGGTCAGATGTTAGCCTTTATTTTTGATGTTAGAACTAAATGCAAAACATATCAACAGGTTATTTATATTAGCATGAAACTCCTCAGTGATTGGCGGTTCAACTTAGACGGTCTGAAAAATAAAAGCTGCAGATACGGCACACAGAAATGTGATGCAGCAAGTTCTGCAAGGAAGTAATGACATGTTGACATTTCTATTTTGTGCCAGTTTTGCCAAAACCACATGATTTACATTGAGCTAAATTGTAAAGATAAATACATTGAGCTAAATCTGCATTGTGTTGGAAACAAAAATAAATAAACAAGCAAACAAATAAATAAATTAATAAAAATTCAGACTTTTCCTCTGGCCATACACTCTTAAAAATTTAAAACTCTTTGTGGTTCTGTGGTTGTCCCTCTGGAGAAACCATCAAAGGTCCTATGAACCCCACTACAAAGTTTTTCCTTCTATATAGAAGGCATTTTTTGGCAAGTTATGAACCCAAATCCAAATCAGTGGTCATTATTTTTCTTCTTAATACCTAGAACCTGTCAGGTGTTTAACATCTAGTTAAACGGTACTGTTACTTGGTACAGGGTTCTTCTGTAAGAGTTCACTGGATACCCAAGGGCTGTTAGTTTCCTACAAAGGTTCTAGCTGGAACCCTGTCTGATCATAAATGGATCGTGATTGAACAGCGCAAGAGAAGGCATGAATCTGTAAGTTCAGCGTAAATCTCTCTTGAGCAGGGACAGAAGAGAGTAGAATCATTCCTGGTACTACGTCCAGGTGAGTACACTAAGTATACTTCATGCCCACTTCAAGCACTTTTATCAATTTTACCTGACTGCTTCAGCGGGACAGTGTCTCCAGTCGATGACTGCAGTGAGAGCGGTTGTCAGGGGCGGGGAAAGGTGCAGTTCAAATAAAAATGCACTATAAAGAATTGTGAGTTTCACAAAAAAAACACGCTATACAGTTAAAGGGGAAGCTAGCGCAAGAGCAGATTAGGGATCCTGAAGCAGCAAAACAACTGGGTTATACCGAGGGTAGGCGTTAATACTGATCCTTAGAAGTCGTTATGCACAAACTTCTTCTTCTTCTTCTTCTTCTTCTTCCAGCTTTTCCCTTCAGGGGTCTCCACAGCGAATCATCACTCTCCACCTA
>CM074969.1:2559836-2571033 GCA_037577455.1 Pangasius macronema | reverse complement strand
CTAAACCATACAGCATGGCCGCTCTCACCACTGTCTCCTACACCTTCCCCGTTATGCGCAAACAGCCCTGAGGAAAAAGTAAGCATAAGGCGTATACGTGTGTAGGGACCCAACTACACCACCGTTCTTTGGTTGTTCCCGTATGTTCTACTTGGAACCCTTTCCAGTAGTGAAACACTCAGTTGACAGAGGGACAGCCGAAGAACTCTTACGAGTTAAGAGTGTATGGCAGAGAGACGCATAAGCAGGTTTTGTGCAGCTTCTTTGAACGCAGAGAATTTGAGTCTCATTCCATCCGTCTCCTGCTGTTTCTCTATTTCATATTAATGTAGTGTGTCTTTCCCTCTGTTCATATTTCATATTCGTTTCATAAAGGAGATGAAGCCCTCTCTCTCTCTCTCTCTCTCTCTCTGCTTGTATTTCGTATGAATTTTGGGCTCCTGTGATATGACTGTGTTCCTCCCTAAAGCACTGGTAAAGTGAAGCATTTAGTGACAGCAGGAGAGTCTGAAGCGTGCTAAATCACCTCCCTCCCAGCAACAAAGCACAGCACAATGACAAATCTCACAGCACATCCATTTCCTCCCCATCCGCCTCCAGCTCGGTGTGTTTGTTGGGTCACTTTTCTCAACTGGAGCAGGACAGGAAGGACAGAATGCAGACTTAGAGGATAGAGGATAGAGTTTCCTGCTAGCATGATGCTAATGAGGGGAAGTCTCTTGAGCAAACTACGTAGACACCAAGAAACAGACACAATCCACTTTTCAGTATATGAGCACGGATATAGGATCTGCTTTGGCTTTTCTTGCTTAAATTCAGTTCTTGGCGATCATTATTCTACACTCCTTGCTAACACGGGTGTATTTGGAGCTTGGTTGAGCTCTTCTTGATTGGTGTTTTTTTTCCCCCAAATGTCAGACAAGTGAATGATTGACTGATCACCTTTATTCTACAATGAAACATTTCTATCCTGATAGGTGTTCCCGGGATGCACTTCAGATCCTCTGTGATCCTGAACAGCTTTACTGAATGAATTAATACATTTTTGCCCATTCTCTTAAAGAGTGCCAATAATTCTGGAGCTGACTGATAGCTCTCATCAAAAGGAATGACCAAACTGAGTGCTTACAGGGCATCGAACTGTTTTTTTTTTTCTCTTCTTGCTGCAGTGGTACCTGTAGCGCTTTTCATTATACCTTTAAGAACAATTTAAGGTAAGTAGTTGGTGCTTAAGGGCCATTGATTGGACCTTGAAAGCTTTACTCTAAAATCTAATTACACACTAAAGGTGCAAAGCAGGCACTCTTGATGGTACCACACCAGTGATGAGGAAAAGTACAGTTTGCTCCCTTCATTTCTGGAGTATGTTGAATGTGTGATTGGTCTCACATGTTTCTTCTCACTGTTACCTGAACGTGTACGTGGATCAGTTCACGCATTGTGTGAAAAACGTGTCACATCCCGGACTAGCGCAATTGTGCAGTTCCCAAGCCTGGCCTCTAGGTGGGGGTATTTTAGTAGATATTTTCACACGTCTTGTAATACAAATGCGTGTCAAACGGACCTAATCTGTAACATGCCTTACCTTTGAAAATGGCCATAACACATCCGGTCCTATTGTTTTACTATGGAATCGTTGAGTGCAACTCATGTTTTACACACACACACACACACACACACACACACACACACACACACACACACACACACACACAATATTGGCCAAAAATAAAAAAGCATGGTCTTTGCGTCCTAACTGAGTGTCTCTGAGGCACAGGACGATCTATACATCCCGAATACCCCATGAATACCACCAACACCCTTCTATGGATGATGGTGACGGTAGATGGTGTTCGCGTCCTTGGTGTCAAAGCCTGTGGTGTGTGTGTGTGTATATGAGAGTGAGTGAGAGAGAGAGAGAGAGAGAGAGAGAGAGAGAGAAACGCGCCATATGCAGCCTTTTAACACACACTGCATCACCTGACGGACGCGGACGCACCATCCAGCTCACCAACACCAACCAAAAAAAGCGCGCCTTAAATTTCATTTTCAATTTTACATTTTGTTTCCATTGTATTTATTTGTCACTAATTAGCAGTGATGTTTCAAGGAGGACGACTGGTCGCTTTAGGAACCGTGGCGCTTTGACGCGGATTTGATGGATCACCTCTAGTACGCGCGCGTCCTCAAAGTGCGCGTTCTGCGACTGTGATTTTTTTTTTTAAATCCACTCTGGATAACGTTCTTACAAAACCTACTTTGGAGATACTTCTTCTTCGTCTTCTCTTACACCTTAAGACCAGCGTGGTGAGGCAGCACACAGAGCAGTGTAACGTGAAGGGAGAACGTTTCTCCCCCAATTTGTTTACGAAGAGAGCTCCAGCATGCTCCGTGCGCACTCGCATCACGCTGCGCACCGGTCTTCATGTGCTTGGATAACTGAATGCTGAATTAGGAAGTACTGCATTAAAGTTTTCGAGTTGAACCCCGATCCGTTTGTCGTCGAGATCATGCCTGTGAACGCCATGCCGAGAGCAGGGGGCGGCTCTCTGAGCCCGGCGGCACTGTCCCGCAGCCTTTCCCGGCTCAGGGAGCTCCGAACGCGGACTCGCCTCATGCTGTCGCTCGGTGTGGCGCAGATGGTGCTCGGGAGTCTCATTTTGGCTGTGAGCTTCGCCGCTCTGGCTCTTACTACCTCTCCCAGAGTCAGGCATTCCTGTCCCTTCTGGGCCGGCTTCTCGGTAAGTCTTATCTCAGCACCAGTTGGGTTTCCACCTGCCTTTTGTTTTTACAATATAACGCACTCATATGTAGTATAGTATATGACTTATATCTACTCATTTGGCTGACGCTTACAATGAGACAGGACACATTTGAGCAAGTTGAGGTTAAAAGTCTTGCTCAAGTGCCCAGCAGTGGCAGCTTGGGGGTGCTGGGGTTTAAACTCATAACCTTCTGATCAATAACCCAAAGCCTTAACCACTGACCCACTCTCCCTGCCTGTGATGGATTAATCTCCTGGTGCAGCGGTCCATCACGACTTGGTGTCCAACTGTCCTGGACGCATGTGGTCCAGCTGACTTTACCGTAGACGCAGTTTATATCATTTTATTAATTTGTAATAATAATAATAATAATAGCAATAACAATAAAGCATATTTGCCCAATTCCTGCTTCTGTGCCATCAAAGGAACCTCATCTACACTCTTCCTTGAAGGTTCAGATCGTTCCGGCCCGAGGCGATTACAGGGACAGTGGCAGGAAAATCCAAGGGTCTCACCTGGAATGCCATTATGTTACACTGATTACCTTTATAAATAATCAAGGCAATGAGCTAACTACAGGATGGCTGTCTGAAAGTGTTATATTCTGTATCTTAGATCTAGTGCTAGAGCAAGTGCTAGATTTCTAACTAGATCAACCATCATGACACCACACAGGATACAGAGAACACCTTCGTGTGTGTGGCATCTGTACTTTGTATATACTTTAAGAAGACCATGCTGTTAATCCAGTCTGAACAAAATAATAAATTCTGTGAAGAACGTTTGCAAGAAATTATCATTAAAACATTTCACGTTATGTATCCCAGACCGAGCGCCGACTCGTAGCTATCTAGCTTAAATGATGTTAACCTAGAGTTATGTTACTTTATGGCTTAGCCTATTGTTGTTACGTTACCTCCACCACATAACACGGTTCTGCCTCCTCTTTTCATTTTCTTCTTCTTCTTCTTACTCTTTCTTTCTATTCTCTTCATTTTGAATATTCAGTATAAAAGAATTCCTTCAGTTCTAGCTATAACCTAGATATTTTGAAGAGTGAATGAAGCAGGTCTGTCCTAAATCTAATAGCTCTGTTCAGATCTTCACTCGGAGAGTAAATTCGTTGTTGTAGAAATCTTTGGAGGTAACGTAGTATGTAGTTTATAATCTGTAAACACCGCACTGCACCACAGAGTGTTATTAAAATGAACAAGCAGCACTGGATTTTAAGATGGCATTGTTGTCGGTGTGTGATTTGGCAGGAGATCTTGCCTCCTTTCTGAAATCCTGCCATAAGTTAAATGTCCATTGTGAAATGTCAAGCTGAAGTGATGAAGCGATCTGCTCAGTGTTTGCAATAAGGTAATAAAAAATTGGTTGGAAAGCTGTTGACGTACAGCTTGTTTATATCCTTTCGAAACATCAGTCATGTTGATTCGTTATTAAGTCGTTTCAGTGTTTAGCGGATTCACGAAGACGGCGTCAGGACACCACTGCTACCTTTAGGTCAAACGTTTTCTTACGACATTGACAGCTCAGTGGTTTTACCTACGGTTTAGCACTTTCCTTTTCATGCCGTGTCCAAGGTCAACATCTGCTGCATGCAGAGGGTTTCTGGAAAGACAAAGAAGGTCAAAAAGGGCTTGAAGTTGAGTCGAACAATTCCACTTAGTTCCATCAGAACCCTGGTGCCTTGTGAATAGATCAGGGAACGTCTTATTTTTTCCTTCGTTCTACGAGTTTTGTGTTTTGGGTAACCTTGTAAGCAGCCAAGCTCAAGACAGAACCTTATTAGGTATAAACATGATAATATTATTTGTATGTTTATCATTTCTATAGTAACCCATTGCAGGACACAATCTCACACACACTTTGGAAACGCTAATCAGTGTACAACACACATCTTTGGACTGGGGGAGGAAACCCATAAACATGCAAACTCTATGCACAAATGGCAAAGGCAGGATTTGAACCTCCAACCCCAGAGGTATGAGGTAAACATGCTAACACTAAGCCACCATACTGCAGGTTTGTAAAAATCTTAATCTTAAAAATTCTCCCAGAAATTTAATTGACTAAACAAAGTGTCTGATCTGGGGAAAATGATCAAACTAAACATAGTGAGCTCTGTAGCAGCAACTGAGGTGTCATTTTAACCAGAAATAGAGCTCCAAAATTGGCTAAAATGCCCGATTTCTGTGTTTTGACTTTCAGAATTCCGTGTTACATTATATACTATATAATGTATAATGCGTGTCGGTCATTGTGCTGTTGGTCACTTCACGAGTTCAGATGATTGTCTGTAATGGTGCAGGCTCTCCAAAAAACAAGAACATGATCATGTGACCAGCGTGTTCTCTATATATTTTAAATCTATGGGTTGCACAGATTGGGACCTCTGTATTGCAAACAGTGCAACTGCACTACATGCGTAATTAATACAGTGATGATTTTTCATGATGTGAATCACACATTCCCATGATGCACATCGTCACGTATTTGCGTCACACCTCTAGTGACAGCTCATGATCTACATAATCTAAAAATAATAATCAGCAGATTTAAAAACATGCTATAAGTTAACAAAGAAAGACAGAATTGTTGATATGGTGCTATGTTTTTTTTTTAATGTTTATGGAAGGAGTCTCCAGTGTCAGCGCTTTGTTTAGGTCAGTTAAGTTTTCCGATGTGGGAAAGTACTAGTTGGTAAATTGCTGTGGTATAAGGGGAATAAACACTTTAGGACGTGCTGTTATAGGAACATGGGCACATCACAGCACTTCGTTGTGGATTATTTTCCTATAACAGCACATCCTGAAGTGTGTTTTTCTCTTACCTAATAAGCATTAAACATGAAAAGGTTTAAAATATTTCTTCATCACTGTGAAATACTAATAGGAAATACATAAATTACGCATTTGAAGTGTTTAAAAATTGAAATATTGACTATCCCTTGTTCTATATCTTGAAAAATAAATTTTTTTAACACTTTTTAACTTAAAAAATGCAGTAAGTGCTTACCCTAATCCATATTTTATACATTATTCATCAGCAACATAAATTTATCCAGACTGTAATCCAGGCAGGTAGCTGTTGACTGTTAAGGGCCGTGAGCCAACATCGCTCGGTCTGAGACTGATAAGAAAAATCTGTCTTTACTCTCCGATGTAAAGACCAGCAGTGTAGGAAATGTGCTTTTAAAATTTCACTGTGTCCACTAGTAAATATTTATGAGGCAACACTTCTAAGATTTCGTGCCAAAGACCCCCTCTAGGGCCGCGAGACGCTTCAGTAGCCTACAGATGGAGGGGAGGAAAGGGATGTGTGGAAGCATGTAGATGGGAGAAGTGTGTGTGTGGTGATGGAGATAAGCAACCTGGAGGTCAAAGGTGAAGCAGCATGTCTCGTGTCTGGCTGATGAACACAGAGCTGTGACGCTCCTGATAGCGCTGTGAGCTCTGTGTGTGCTTTAACGTTACATGTGTTATAGATTGTCATGTAAAATCTGGTTTGTGACACATCAGTGCTTTTCTCTCTGTGTAGAAGCCAAGAGGCAGGAATACTTGTTTTGTGTGGCTTCTTTTGTATGACACACACACACACACACACACACACACACACACACACACACACACACACACACACACACAGCAGAAGGCGCATGAATTCAACATGAAGCAGAAGGCATCAGCAGTGGCTGGTTTGTATAAGTAGCCTTGAGGTCACTGCACACACACACACACATACACACACCACGAACGGATGAACACAGATCACATGAATACACACACACACACTCACACACACACTCACACATGCTGCTGGACTGTCACTAACCACCCAAACGGAACGGTAAGCGGTAGGGAATATAACGTAAGATAGTGTGAAGGAAAGGAAAGGAAAGGAGAGAAAAAAATTTAAAGTGAAGAAACAGGAAGAGGAAAAAAAGGAAGAGCAAAGAAAAAGAAATGCAAACTGAAAGGGAATGGGAGGAAGTGGAGTGAAGCAGAAAAGATTGGGAACAGAATGGAATGGAGAGGAGGGGAAACGGAAGGAAATGGGAAAGGAAACATGAAAGGAAGGCAAGAAAAGAAATGGAATGAAACAGCAGGGAAGGGAAGTGGGAAAGGGAACATAAAATGGGAAAGAATGATAAGGAAATTAAAGGAAAGGAGACAGAATAGGAAAGGAAATGATATGGAAAGTAAAGAAAAGAGAAAGGAAAATAAACAGAAGGGACTGGAGATGGGAAGTGTAACATGACAAGGAATGAAGGAATGGAAAAGAAAGAGAACACAGGGGAATGGAGAAGGGATGAATAAAAATGTGAGAGAGTATAAGGGAAGAAAAAGGAAGGGAATAAGATAAGAAAGGTGAAAGGAAAAGAAAAGAGGAACAGACAAGAAAGGGAAAGAAAAAGGGAATAGAATAAAAAGAATGGAACAGGAAAGATAAGAAAATGGAAAACGTAAAGAGAAGGAAAGGAAAAGGAAATGAAATATAAAGGAAGTATTTGGAAAAGGCAAAAGAATGTCAGTGTAAGGTGAAGGAAGGAGGAAGGTAATATAAGGGGAAATGAAAAGGGGAAGGGAAAATATGCAAAAGGAAAAGAATGAATGTAAGGAAAGGGAAGGGAAGGGAAGGAGGAAGGGGATGGAATGGGGAAGGAAATGAATGGGAATATAAGGGGAAATGTAAAGGGGAAGGAAATTAGGGAAGGGGATATATGGAGAAAAGAAAAAGAATGTGAATGTGAGGAAGTGGAAAGGGAAAAGGCAGACATCGGATGTAAAGATATAAAGAAAAGGAAAGAGAGAGGTGAGGAAAGACAGTATGCCTTGTGCTGTAAGACCCCTATTTTTATCCTCTGAATCTAGCGCCACCTCCCCCACTTCTCTCCTCTACTAAATCCATCATCTCCCTGTGTGGAACATCAGTCAGACGTTCAGACCCTCCCACTATCTCTGTGCTCAGCAGGAAGACCAGGGTAGTGGAGAAGGTGTGTGTGTGTGTGTGTGTGTGTGTGTGTGTGTGTGTGTGTGTGTGTGTGTGCGCACGCTGGTATGATAAGTATTATAAAACACATCCATGGACATTTTTACACACTTACGAAAGGACAATTTTTCATCACTGAAGTTAAAAATACTCCAGTCGCTTCTACAGAAGCTAATTAGCAGCATATTGAGAAAAGCATCAGTGCTGAGTGAAGACTGACAGAACGACTCTGGAGGAGTGTGACAGCCGTGTGTGAAATAAGTGTGTGACACACCACATGTGCGTTAATGTGCGATACTCATTATTAACGGAGCTATAATAGAGCTGGGAGTTTTTGGAGGTGGTGTGTGTGTGTGTTGTTGTTATTGTTTTTGTGTGTTGTTCTTTTGCTTGACAGAAACACTTAGGAGAACATCCTGTTGCCCTCTAGAGCCCTTCAGAGCCTGGCGGATTCCCGTGTGTGTGTGTGTGTGTGTGTGTGTTCAGTGTGTGTGTTCAGTGTGTGTTCAGTGTGTGTTAGCATTATACCATCAGAGAGATGTGAGAGTTGTGCTTCAGAAATAGATTTACACACACTGAAGGATGAAAGCTCTCATACATATACATTCTGGCATAAGCTGTTTGTGCTGGCTTTAGTGCACGCACACACACACACACACACACACACACACACACACAGGCAGCTTATTGGCACCCTTCAATAATTACAAAACTTTGGGGACATAAATGCGAGAGGATAAATATGAGATATTTTTAAATTTCTTTGTCATCTGAGCATTATCTGGATGTCTAAAAAAAAATAAACTGGAATGGAAATATTGAGCAAAGAAGAAAATAAAGATACCAAAGAGCACAGTTTCGAATTTTAAATGCAAATATTACACACTGCATCTGTAACGAGCTGCTTGAACGGGTTGCATGGGAAAAAAAATAAAATCGCTTCCCTTGTTCCACCCACGAAAATACTGCTCCTGAACTTCACCAGCCACAGGCGGATGAGAAACAGTTCAAACCGTTAGAACATGTTGGGTGAATAAAGATATACAATAAAAGGATAAAAAAAAGCTTTCAAACTTAGCGTAAAGCATCACTACGTTTTACTGAGTGGCTCAGATCCTTCCTCATGTGAAGACCCATTCCGTTATGAAGTTATGAAAACCTAAAACACACTTCTACACAGAGAACGTGATTTATTAAAGTTTTGTGTGTGTGATGGTGGAACAGTGATTATGAAGAGCTCTCATCACACTTATTGTCCATCACATCAGTGTAACTGACAGTAATTACTGATTTTGATGTGCACACGGTGCACACAGGTGACAGCATGTAAACTAAAACAGTGTAAAGCCATGATGATACGAGACTTATCCCGGAAAATGACACGAATAAAATATAAAATTTCATTACCTTTATTTTTGTAATGAAAATGGGACGAACTGCAAGCTGGTAGGTTGTATGAGGGTAGATTGTGCCTTAAGCGATTAGGCTGAAATACACAAGTGCGTCACATTTACCAATTTAACTTTATAGATGAGAAAAACAATCGTGAATTTGTATAATTCCACATTGCACCAAAATTAATTCCTGCTTACGCTACTGCCAGTGCAGCACACAGTGCTTCTCAATCATTTTAGACGCGAGTGTGACGTACATCAAGCACAGCATTGATTTGAACTCACGTTTCAGAGTGCATTCATGTGCACGTATATACAGTGGTTTACGGTATTTACCTTCGGACGGCTACTCTACAGATTCGCTGTGGATAGTGGGGAAATGTCGAGCAGTAGTATTAGTATGCAGTATCATTTTTTCCAAATTCATGCAGGCAGAATGAAACGAGGCCGCGAGTCTGGTGCTTGAACCACGTGCCATGACACTTCTTTCTGGTTAACTTTAACTTTTTCAGACTTTTAAGTAATCATGCGTTGAGGTCGTTCTCACTCGCGAACTCCGTGCTCTTTCAGGTTACTTCCTCTGGTGCTGTCGCCTAGTGTGTAAGAAGAGATAGAGCTCGTAATGAGTATTAAACTGAAATATTGTGATACACAATATGTTCATCTTGCAAGTTTATTGTATCGCGATATTTGAAACAACAAAGTTCCGTCTCACGCCTAATAAAATGCACAGAGATTGACGAGCGACTCGGATTGCCCAGTGCAGCTTTGGGTGATCTCTACTCTATATTGTTTTTTAGCCATGAGCACATTTCACAGAGAGTTTGTGATTGTGTATGAGCCATATAATGGAACACAGATGCATTGCATGTGTTTATATCATTCACATTGCACTGCATCACTTTTTCTTTTTTTAAATGGCAGTGGAAAAGACTATTGTAATGAGGGAGTATTTTAATTGGCGCAATAGGATGCACACAAAGTCATAACATCTAAAAAAAAAAAAAAAAAATCCTATATGTTTCTTAGACAAAACCACTCATTAAAAATGTTTGTTTTTACTCTACTTTGTGTAACAATATCACTACTTCCTTGTTGGTGAAGTTTGTATTCTTAGACCTTCAGACGTGCTCCATGTTGTCTGCAACGAGCAGCTCCACGAGCACGCTACAGGGCTTTTTAAAGGGAACGTGTTTACCACGTACGGTGATTTGGGGGCGTTTCTTTATGCAGATGAGTGTGGTCATGCACAACCAGAGCCTTTTAGAGTGTGTGGGATTTATGAACGTCGATTTCGTACAGCTCTGCGCGTACACGTGTGAGAAATGCCACTTTCTTTGTCCGTACTGGCGTTTCTTACGCGCAAATTTAGAATTTTGTCTTATGCATGCTTTGATAATTGAGACTCCTGGTGACCACTAGCCTTAGATGGATCTTTTAATGAAATGATGACACGAAAAAATGAAAGGCGAATGCCGTCTGAGTTACTAGATTTGAAGCCCCAAATGCTAAAGAACAAACGTCACTCACTGCATGTGTTATCCATAGTCAATGCATATTCCTTAATCTCAGTTTCACAGAGGGTCTGTGTGTGCATGCGTTAGAGAGTATTTCCTCAGATTTGTGCTTAATGTGCGTGTGTGTGTGTGTGTGTGTGTGTGTGTGTGTGTGTGTGTGTGTGTGTGTGTGTGTGTGTGTGTGTGGACCACACAAAGAGAGGTCTGGTGATTTATGTGTTTTGTGTGGTCGTCCCCGCAGGCCCAAGCTCAGTGCCGAGACGCTGCACTGTTTCACTCATTCATCTCTTTTTCCCTCTCACATGATTCCCACTGACAGCACTGCCTCATCCCGAGAGAGAGAGAGAGAGAGAGAGAGAGAGAGAGAACAAAGCCTTTCACTTTCTCTTTTAATGTAAAAATTCTGTGCAGGATAACTGTTGGTCAGTTTTATTAATTAATTGTTTTTTTTTAGAGACAGTGGCGCTGAGGAAGAGGCAGGAGTCAGAGCTAGAGGTAGCAGAGCTGAAGATGTTGAGGTTCTCTT
>CM074969.1:2524655-2537437 GCA_037577455.1 Pangasius macronema | reverse complement strand
TTCACGTTCCCGCTGGAACTACTGCCCAAGCCGTGCTGTTATACAGGAATTACACACAGCTTCTGACCAATCGAGTCGAGTCAAGAGTCAAGTGGAGTTTATTGTCATTTCAGCCATACACAAGTACACAGTGAAACAAAACAACGTCTCTCCAGGACCGAGGTGCTACACAAGACCAACACAGAACAACACAGAACTACAGGGACGACATAAATTACATCAATTAAACGTAAAGTGCACAAGTGCAGACACGTGCAAACAGCACGAGACAGAACAAGACAGTACATGACTACGACGCCGACCGGTACGCAGCTCTGTGTGAAAGTGATAAAGTGACAGTAGTGCAAATATTACAGCTGAGGGAGTGTAAACAGTGTAAACATACACTCCTAAACACAAAACAGTTTTAATGAAGCACTACTAAAATCATGCAGCTTTCCTAAATAGTCCTTTTTTTTTTTTAACCCTAAATTGGTCTCTAATAATCCAAAAATCCAGTCACACACAACGAGCATATTCATGTATTACAGTCACAATACCTGCTGATTTATTGTATAATTAATAAAACACTTACTGTTGTGTTGTTATAGGAAAATCATCAGCTATGATAGGGTGATGTGATAGATCAGAGTTACTGTCACCACTCAGAACTTTATTATTTTCCAATAAAAAAAATGACGCTCTGTAGTACACCACAGCAATTCGTCAATGATAAAATTAATTTTTTATTAAAACAACCATTAAAATGTACCAGTTTTTATCCACCGACATCTGTTTTTTTTTCTGTCTTGAAATTGATTAATAAAAAATGCAGATCATTGTGTTATCAAGAAACCACAAAGAAGTGTAAACTCCTGTCCTGGAGCCCTAAAGTCAAAGCTTTAAATAATCACAGTTTTTAATTTGTTTACATGTAGTGTCCTATATACCATTTCCTGTGAATGAGCTGTTACTATAGAAACCAGAAGGTATTAAGACGAGATCATTAATTTAAACCCCAGTTTTGTCGGAAAACTGCAGACGTAGCAGCTCTGGTCCCGAGATTAGCTCTGAATGTCCTACCAGAGCCCAGAAGTCCAATAAGGATCATTTCTCATTAAAGCACATTTATACACATTTATACAAAGAGTCCTGAGTCTCAGTTTACACACACACACACACACACACACACACACACACACACCAACACATGACTGAGTTTATATTAATAAAACTCAGATCTAAAGGTGTGACTCAAACCTATCAGGCTTACATCATCATGCTAAAATCTTCCTCATCCCATAATTAGTGATTTGCTCCTTTGTTCGCTAAGCGTCACTGAGACCTCGGACGCGACCTTATCGCTCTTCTTATCTTAATGAGAAGAGAGGATCATCTCTCTCTCTCTCCCGGCGACGCCGTTTCTCTTCCCCTTCTTCTGAAACGCCTGCTGTGTATTTGGTAGAGTTATGAATAGGGTGTGTGTGTCATCTCAGATAAACTCAGATAAAAAAAAGAAAAGAAAAACCCCATCATTTCTATCATCTCTCACGGATTTGTACGTGCACGTGCACGTGAGTTCGGTCTGGTCACGTGATCCGATCTAAAATCTGATGCCATGTTCTGGAGGATGTGTATCCAGGGGTGAGCAGTACTTTGTAACTGTACTTCATTACTATACTTAAGTAATATATTGGAGTATTTATACTTTACTGAAGAGTTATGGAAATCGATTTAGACTTTCAGCGTACTCGTTACAAATCTCGAGGATCTCTTCTTCTCTCATCCAGACGGTGATGGTATCCTCATCCAGACGGTGATGGTATGCTGTAAGTCAGTCGAATGGGCTCACTTTAGCATCCAATCATTTCACTTTAGCATCCAATCAAGTTCATCATACACCCTAGGGGTATATGAATATGAGAAAGAAATAAATATGAAAAAAGTGTTCTATCATGTATCACAACTATCAAGATTGCACAGCAACATATATTCTAAAACGTCTCAAACCCGTTAAAGCTAGAGCACAGGATGAGTGTGTGTTCATTTTATAGACAGACAAAAGCTTTCCACAATCTTCCTTCGGGAAGAGAAGAGGAGAAGTGACTCATGGCTGACTGGAAACTGTCAGCTGTAGATATGATAATAAACAGCCAGCTGCAGCTTTTTACGACTCAAGACCGAAATTGAAATATCTCACGTGTCCTGTTTATTTCTTGCTTTTAGCATCTTTAGCATCTTTAGCGTCTTTAAGCACCTGTGCAGGATGTGATAAGAAGTTTGTGATAAACAACATACATTTGTGATGTGCCCGTAGCGGCAGCGCTAACGTGGCGCTGTTGAATTCTCGATTCTGATTGGCCAGAAATATTCTACAGCAGCAGCTCTAACAATCATTCCAGCTATGAGGCAAATGACAGGTTTCTATCAAAGTGCATGTTTATAATATGCCACCGTTACCATAGTAACAGCTTACACAAATTAGACTCATTGATACGGTGAAGCTTTCTGTAAGGAGGCGTCTTATTTGGTCATTTATGGAAGGAGTTTCCAGTGTCAGAGTTAAAGCTGGAGGTTTTCCGAGGCTGGTGAGGAAACGTTTTTATGGACGTGTTTCTTGGACGTTCTACAGCATTGAACGTAACTATAAACTGACAAAAAGTACATTCTTAATAAATAATTAAAAAAAATGTTAGTGTAAATTGCTGTGCTGGAAAAGACACAATGTCGGAGCTGATTATTTTCCGCATCCCTGTCGTGTTTTCTTTACTTATTTACACTGTGTGTGTATGCACTATTGTGACTTTTGTCTGCTTCTGCAGTCATACTGTATAGGCGCTGGCCTTTATATGCACGTGTGTGTGTACGTGTGTGTGTGTGTACGTGTGTGTGTGTGTGTGTGTGTGTCAGTACACATCCAGTTGATTCCAGCTGAAAGCACCGCTGGCCTTCCAGCTCTTTCCTTCTCGGTGCTCTTTTCTCACTGAGCTGCTGTGTAATTGAGAATATTACATCCACACTTCCTGTGTGCTCAGACTCACTGTGTGAAACGGGAGAAAATGGGAGAAAACCTGCAAACTTGATAACAGGCACAAAGAAAAACACGCAGGCTGATTTAACAACGGGTCCATAATAATGTGCAGAATCATCTGTTTAGTCAGATAAGAAAAAAAAAAGAAAAGAAAAGAAAAAAGCCAGGATGGTTTCTATACAAACAGATTAATTCAGTGCCACTGTGTGATTTATCACAGCCCGAAGGTCCATTCAGGAGCAGAGCCCATGTTCACAAGCTATAAAAATAAATAAATAAATCTCAAATGATGACTTAGTATCTCCAAATAATCAGTTTCTACTAATTCTACTAATTCTTCAACACACAAGAATGTGTTTATATATTTAAAATAAAAAAAAGAAAAGAAAGAAACAATTTCTTTCCAAATATGGTATCTGTTTTTAGTTTTATAGTTTGCGTCTCCCAGGACACACAGCCAGGGTAAAGAACAGCATTCTTATGATTTGTAAGACTTTATTTAACACCTCAGTGAATCAGTCCTCACTGTTGTAACTATGTCCATTTTCTATTAGTTTCTCTGTAATTACTGGAGATTATGTTTTAAGCTGATTAACTGAACGACAAGATGGAAGTTTAAAGGGTTATAAACCTTTTCATGTCTAAAAACAGTGCTAAAAGAAAAATATCCACCGTTAGACACAGTTCCCACTCAAAATATCAACTGATTGAATGCTTACCGTATTTTTTATATCTTAACTATTTTCTTACTTTTCATTGAGAGTGTTAATAATTCTGGAGTGGACCGTATACGCATATACGTGTGTGAAATCCAGACACGGATCCGGAGTGATGCATGAGGAGTTCAGCCCAGAGAACCGCGAAGAAAAACTGCAGAATAGCAGAAACCAAGATTGTGTTAGATCAGAGGATCGGACAATGACAAGCCCAATATATCACACACACACACACACACACACACACACGCGCGCACACACACACGCACGCACACGCGCTGAACACTTTGAGCTGATTATCGGAATGTTTAAAAAGAAATCTATTTACTGCAGCTGTGAACTGCAGACAAAAAAAAGCATAATCAATGAACTGTTTATCTGTGCAATCTTGTCAGAGTGTTAACATGAAGAGATGAGAAGAGAAAGGGTTTGAACACGTCCGAGAGCTTTTCAGGGGAAGTGAGAGATCATTTTTATTATTTTTAGAAGCGTTAAAGGCGAATCGGAGAAAGAGGAGAGAAGAGAAGAAAGAAAAAGAGAGTCCTATACAGAGCATGTCTGAATTAATTGAGATGAATCGAGGGCCAGATGTGCAGAATTGGGGCCTTCTGAGTGAGTGTGGGTATGCGTGTGTGTGTGTGTGTGTGTGTGTGTGTGTGTGTGTGTGTGTGTGTGTGTGTGAGACATCTCTCATACGTTTGTGCATGAGAGCTGACTTTAGGCACTTTAATCACTAATGATTTTTAAATTGAATTTAGTTGGGGAAAAAAAAAATGCTAAACCCTAAAGAAAGGAGTGCTTAAGTTCGCAAAAAGCAGCCGAGTGTGTTTTTACGCACACACTGCACAAGGGCTAACTCGTCATCTCGACTCTTGCAAAAGAGAAACGTTTCAGTTCAGGATATTCGGCATTTTTCAGGACAATATATAAGTGAATATTTTACCGTGTGAAGTTTTAAACAGTGGTTTTTTTGTCCCACTGTACTTAAGAGCAGCAGCGGCTCGTAAGCATGGATTCTGTTGTTGCAGGACGATAATAATATCATCACAGCCTCAAAAAACGTGAAGTCGAGAGCCTGACACAGTCGACTTGTCTTATAACCTACCGTCTAGTGAATCTTTACAGTCAGCCTGTAATTTAAGACAGACGAGAGTCAACAACATGCAGTGATCCAGCGTACAGTCTAGCACCTCGCTCTGAGCGCTTCTACACCCGCTGTGTTCGTGGTCATATCATAAACCGGTGTTTACAGGTTTCAGCAAAATTTCCAGCCCAACTGCATCTCAGAAACATCACAAAAGACACACAAAACATTCTTCTTCTTCCCATGTATTATAATAGAAATAAGTGCATCATAGACACAGTGTCTGAACTTACACTGTGTGTTTTTGCTTCATGTAAATAAAACCGTCATACAGGCCCATGGAGTATCTTCAAACAATCTGGCAACCCTGCACTGAAAAAAAAGGAATATGTGTTAATATGGAAAATGTCAGATTTAAGAGAACATTCCGTTTTTCCTCAAACCGTGATTTCATTTCTTCTACTAAACCTAATTTAAACACGTTTTTAATTACTAGATTGAATTATGTAGAGTGAGTGTGATCCACGCCATTAACCTAAAGCAATTACATTCGAAAATCTTGCGAGGGTGTTGGCACTGATGGGAATTATAGCTATAGTATTAAATTAACATGAACGGAGTGCGAGTGGTAGAGTAACGCAGCCGTAACGCGGCTCTCGCGCAACACCGGCGACCCACGTTCGGGTCTCAGCTCCAGTCGGAGTGCGGGGTTTGGATTTTATTCACAGTTTTGAAAATACATGATCAGATCATGTCGGATTTACAAAACCAAACTGTATGCAACTCAGTTCAATCACGTGGAACTGCTGTACACATTTGTAAGTAAATTGTGATTAAGCGTCCTGTCTGCGCCTCTTCCGCTGACATGTTTATAGCTCGAGCATGGGGCAGCGTGATTCTAGCCCCAGTGGGCCTCTATTAGCGCTTGGTGCAGTTCCCATTTTGACCACTAGGTAACGATGACTCTACGGCGGTAAATGGGGCAGAAACATCAGCTTACATCTGTTACATAGCCACACTTTTAAATCTTTGGTCACTCAAAAGAGATTTAATTAGTATTTCAAATGAGTTTAAAATATATGGAATGTTTTGACTTAATGAAGATTAACGTTTGTAAAAGGGCTGATATAACTTCCCCTTCGGACGACTCACACCCGCTTAAAAAAGGTCAGACGTGTCGTTTCAGGCTGAACAGGAAGAAGTCAGCCATTACTAATGGATCACTGATAACAGCATGTGCCAATTAACATTCAGCTTTTAATCCGAGGAAACCCACTTCAGGCGATTTTTCAGGTATAATTTGCAAACTAAATGAAAGAGTACAAAAATGGCATGAACGTGCTGCCTCTCTTTCTGTCTGTTTGTCTTTTTTTTTTCTTTTATTCTACAGACCACTAAAGGAACAACAGCACGTTGCCTCTTAATTAAAGAGGTTAACTGTCATTAAGAATTAAGTCGGGTACATTATAAAATTGAACAACTGTTTTTTTTATCTTTTATTAGGCTTGTGAGTCCAAATGATCCACTTCAGCAGTGAATTTAATAAAATTACATTTACGTTTTTTTTTTTTTTAAGTCAGTTCACATATCAAATATGAAAAAAAATTTTCATTTTCTATTTTTTGGTAACATTTTTAACACCAGCAACAGTCAATCATGGAAATTCCTTCAGTTTTCCAACCGTACTCCAACACAGCAGACGTAAGAAATGTGTGATCAGACCCTGAGATCTTCTCACCTGCAGCTGCTACAGACAGCAGGAAAATCATTTTTAACTCCGATAAACAGTCCCAGAGGCCTGGATGGTCTCTTTTACAGGGCTGCTCCTGTGTGTCGTGTTTATTATCAGATTAACGTCCGGGCCAGAGACTGGAACAAGACGCCCAAAAGATCAGCTCTAAACTGATGATCAGAGCAAAAGCACAAAGAGCACGGAGAGGAGCTCATCAAATTTGCATGGCAGAGAACAAAGAAAACATATAAATCTCCCCTGAAGCCGGTGCTCAGGCACAAAAAAGTCACTGAGATTAAAGACGGGAAGCATCTCGGAGATTCTGATCGACCAAACAGAATGCAGAGACTTCGTTATTTGATCATTTTCATAATTTAGGTGTTGTTGTTTTTTTTACTCAACCGTATGGTGAAAGTAAAACGTTCCCAAGTGATGTCACGCACGTCACGCAAGAAAACGTACATTTCTGACAAGCGAAGTCAAATCAGAGATATTTCAATAAAGATCAGAAAGCCCCTTCTTCGTTATAGTTATGCTAAATATTCAGAAATCCATCTAATCTTTGTTGCTAATACATCTAGATAGAGAGTTAAAACTAGCTAATTGGCCAGAACAGTCAGAAGTGGTAAATGTGTCGTCATGGTAACGATTAGTTGGTTGATACCTCAATTGTCAATGGAGAAAAAGTGGGATGGAAATGAAGTGATGGAGAATCACAACCCCCCTGCCCAAGCATCACCAGAAACCCTGCTGTTGTTCCTCTGTTGCCATGGCAATGAGAAAAAGCAGCTCCTTGTTCTGCACCCTAAGTGTTGTGCATTAAGGTGGGAACAGGTATGGAGAAAAAAAAAAAAAAAAAAAAAGCCGAAGACACTAAATCACACTAAATCAGAGCGATAGAAAGAGAGAGCGTACTTCTGAGGTCTGAGGTCTGATGTTTGAGGTTTTAGGTTTGATTCTTCTAATCCCGCTCCTTTGACCTTCTCCTGATCAGTAGCACTTTGTTCTAAAAAGAGCAATTTTAAAGCATGTTCAATATTTCAGGTTATTTCACATCGGATCTCTTGCGGTGGAGTGGCGTGGAATGTTGATTTTTTTTACTTTATCCCTGATTGAACAAAAACATCTGTGGACATCTGTTATTAAAATGTGTTGCTATTGGCCAGCTTCGTCCAGCTTTATTTATCTCCTTATTAGCTGAATATCACGTTTAATGGCTTGTATGTGGCTACAGAAAAGACAAAATTCTCCTCACATTTAATGTCGGGAAATGTCGTATCTTTTAAGTGTCACAGTCTCACACTCTAGCGACTTATTTGAAACATTTCCTATGGGAAATATCAAAATATCACTTACTGAACACTGCAAATTTCATATATTCATTTTTGCTCATTTGCATGAACACAACAAGCCGCATGGTTTTCGTCCAGGTTCTCCGGTTTCCTCCAAACTCCCAAAAACATGCCAGTAGGTGGTTCGGCTACAATAAATCACCCCTAGGTGTGAACGAGTATGCGAATGTGTGTGTGTTCTTGGTGCCATGTGATAGACTGGTGTCTTATCCAGGGTTTATTCCTGTTCCACACTCAGTATTCCCGGGACAGACTCGGGACGAGGATAAGCACTTACTGAACATGAGTGAGTTAGTAATTTACATAAAGGGTGCCAATAATTTTGGCTGGTAATTTCACTCACGCTGTATCCAACATGGTTTCACACACAAGTAGCTCATCTGAAAAGTTATGAGCAGTTAAGACTAGTGAGAGAAGTGGGACTAGCTTCTATATTGTTATGTTGTTGTTGTTGTTGTTGTTGTTGTTGTTGTTGTTTGAGTAAGATGCGATTGCTTTATCACCTGCGCATATAAATATGCTATAATGCTATAGTCACGTTCTATGTTGGAAAGGGAACATAGTTTTGTCTTGTTTTCATTCTGCTTTTTCATTATTCGTACAAAAAAATATCTTAGTGGCTACGTCCTAGCTAGCTAAATTGTTATGCTGCAATCAAAAGTGGTAAGCTCGGAATTACGTCATTTTCGAGTTTTGTGCGTTTAAGCTACAAAGTTGGGAAAAAAAACACAGAAGGCTCGTCTTTTGTTTATAAACAAAGTAAGTAAAAGTAAGTAAGCAGTGCTGCTTTGTTTGAGCTGAAGAGACCATCCTCGAATTCCAGAGTAGGAATTCCAAGTTGAGGTTTTCTTCGTTTTTTCCCAGTCAGAAGTCTGAAATTACAAGTTACAGCCTTTTTTTAGTAGAATGCAGCCATAGTCTCGCCCAATAACTGAGTCGAAATTTCCCAGTTGCCTGTCAACAACTTGTCTCTTTCTTCTTTTATTCACTTGAACAGAAGCGTATTTCGTGTTCGTCTTCCTCAAAGGTAAAAAATCGCCAAGCTTCATTTACACACACCGATAGTTAATGTGGGATGCAGCCAATCAGACGCGCTTACTCAATTCCAGATGGAGATCCAAACACACGTAAGTGTTGGTCAGTGTGGGATTGGCAATAAAACACTTCGCTCATACTTTGAAAACCGAGTTGTCGAGGTCTCATCAAGAAGGTCTGGACTCTTCTCTTCCCACAGTCACGTTATACTTCAGTTCGAATTTCTCCGTCATGGATACTAATCCCAACTGTTCGTCAGAGCATGGTGCAGTTTTATTCCTGATCGCACAAATTTACAGCGCTCCGTGCTCCCAAGCTAAGAGGATTGACTGTATCGCCGGACAGGTTTATTTGATCAAGGTGCCGCCGTGGTTATGGGATGCAATCACCAAATTGAACACGATACGTCAGGAGAAACGCTGTTGCAGGGAATTGCTTTTATGCAAACCAGACCGTCGTGTTTGTCATCTGCTGCTTTTCCATTTCGCAGTGTACAGAGGATGCGGCTCTGATCTCCTGCTTTAAAAGAGGGTCCACTTTAATCAGCAGACTCTTCAATTTAATTAAGGAAGAGCAACTGGACCTTAGCCACCAAGAGATATAGTCAGGGGGCTGGTGAACTTGTTCCAAATGGTAGAATTGATGTCTTAGATACTACTCGAAATGTAGTAAAGAAGCGTAAAGAAATTTCCCAATCTGTAGGATGCAAAGAAATCGATTCTAATAAGATTTGTGGCTTTGATCATTTTGGATCGTTCATGTGGTGAAGTCTTGAAGTCTTTTTCTTCTTCCTGTCATGAGAAATTATTGAAGAATCGAAAGCAGTGATGTAACCAAAAACAAAAACATTACTCGGAACGAACAGATAACTTATTCTAAACAGATACAAATTTCAGGCGCACTATTCATTGTTTTCTTTTCTTTTAGAAAGCTTGCCAGGCATCAGGTAGAGACTAGCGTCTAGAGGTGTGCATTACAAATGCAACAAAAAAGTCACAAGAGTTCGAGTTTTTTACTTTAATGCGGACGAGGGTCAGATATAAGGCTTAAGGAAGCAAGGAAAGAGAATGAGTTCATTCATTCATCCTTAGTAACAGCCTGGTCAGGCTCACAGTAGTTTAAATTAGACTTCTAGTTTGTTCAGATTTTGGTAACTGCAGTAAAACCAAGATTTTTTAGAAAATGTTGCAGACGCATACATACAAGCGTGATTACAAAAAACCAGTCCGGTTGTTCAACAGTAAGTCAAAGTTTTGTGCCATTTCAGAAGCTTGATTAGGAAGTTCACAAGGAAAATGACAAGATCGAGGCATAAGTATTTCCAGGTATATACACTCAGGTGATTGGCGCGAATCCATGTAGCACGCAGACCGATGTATTGCTCATCCGGTTCTTCCAAGGCTGCTAACTGTGTTGAAAAATGCAAAGAGGCCATCTGATTAAACAGCATGGAGCTTCTCAGTAATATCCACAAGTGAGTTTTTTTGTTTTTCTAGTTTAAATCAAGACTGGATCTGTTTCTGGAGCCGGTTCTGATGGAGAATTAAATCTAATCTTGAAATGCTTATGAAATGAAATAAAAGCCTTAAAAAAAAAAACAACAACACCAAGTTGGCAAGTTGAGCAGCCAGGGCGTTGAGAAGAGCAATGGAGAATGTGCGAAGAAACACTACAAGCAGTGATAAAGCAAAAAAAAACAAAAAGGACAACGTACCAAACATGATAATTCAGTAGAAAGAAAAATCAAGAGTTAGAGTTAGGGATGTGCACGAGACTGTTTTTTTATTATTATTATTTTAATCCCACTTCAGTCCGAAGTTATTTTTACTGATACATTGATTTTCTAATGAATGTACTTGGTTCTATTTCCCAAAGAATAATCATTATTTAAACCCCAGCAACCCTGAGTAGAATAAACATTTCACTGAAGTCAGGAAGACTTTTAGAGATTAGCGGTATCTCCTTTGTGAGAGAGTCCTGGCCAACATGTCCTCACAATTACACTCATCCCTATTACTCAGTAAGATATACGGATTAGTACTGACTCTTTTTAAAGTCATTAGGAGGAATGAAATGAAATAAAAGAATGTAGCTTCAGAACTTTCTGAACTTTGTTCCAGGTTGTAGATGCAGCGTCTCTGAAAGCGTTACTCCCAAATTCAAGGCAGTTACAAGGTCCTGTGTGTGCAGGCGACGTGTTAAATTCTCAGTGAAGTTTGAAAAGGCTGGTGGATAAACAACCGCCAGGCACATGTTAATGTCGTGGCCATTCTTCATATCTGACCATCAGCATGAAAATAAAACCCCTAGTTAGAGTTCAAACCCGCTTTTTTTTCTCTGCTCATAAACTACATCCATTCAGTGTGCACTCTTTGGTCACCTCAGGCCGGAGCTCAGTGACCTACACAGTGAAAAGCACTCAGGACGTCCCGGCAGACATGGACACAGAGAACGAACCATCAATCCACACCGCACTCTAACAGATAAAACCTGCTGCAAATATGATTAAAGAGAACACAAGGCCAGAAGCCCACCGACTCAACACTGAGATCTAATTTGGCGATGAGCTGAAGAACGAGGTAGAACGAGACCTTCGTCTGAAAGCTCGGGCACTGTAAGACATTTCTCCAAACGTAATTCCCGACACAGCACATTTCAGCGTCTCCATGCAGCAGAACTTGTGTTAGAATTAGTTGTGCATCGATATGAACATGACGTGATGGATCTGAGCAGATTGACTTGGTGACACGGAAGCCAGCAGCGTGTATGAGAATAGCAGGATACATGGAGGTGCGATATTGCTGTGAATGCAGCCGAGTCGCGGCGCCTATGTGTGTGTACGGACATATGTGATGCGTGTGCATGCATGTCATGTATTTTCGTGTGTGTGTGTGTGTGTGTGTGTGTGAAAGAGAGAGAGAGAGAGAGTGTGTGTTGCATGTTGATGCTGAAGGCGATTTGCAGTCCCTTTCCTCTCTGAGGGGTAAATGGAAGAGCGTTATGAAGCTTGGCAAGAGGCCAGAGAAGGTTTCCACGGCAACAACCGTGGCCCCCGTTTCTACCTCTGTTCATTCTGTCTCTCTCGCTTCGCCTTACATGTCGTACCCAGTGTCCACATTACGTGTGATATGCAGTGTATATAGAATTATTACAGTCCTTTGTATAAGTGAGCGATATTCTGACCTTGAACCTACAAAGGTGATTTATAGTTTAACTTTAACACAATTTTTTAACTAGGCTATTTTTCCTTCTGCAAAACATTACTTCCATGACATCCCAATTATTAATCCTGTTCCTATACGTATTATTTTATGTTTGCACCTGCCGGCAATATTTCCTAACGAACACGCTTCCCAAAATATAAATAAATCATTAATTTACACCACAGTGACCCTGACCTGAATAAAGAGGTTACTGAAGATGATTGAACACACAGCACGAGCACCCGGTGCCCACGACTATGAACGTGGCAAGAAATACAACCTCTAAAACAGACTTCATCGGTACAAACCCAAATAAAAGCAATAAAAACATTTTTATTTTTCACGGATGATAATTTGTTCGGATTTACTTAAAATAGTCTTTAGCTGTGTCAGTAATTTTGCCGCATGTGTTTTTAAGAAAGAAAAGGTTCTTATGAATGCATTTTTAAAGCAGTTGTTCTAATTATTTAGTCGATCATGATGTGTGAACATTTCGTAGGCCAAACTGAGCTAATGCTGTTCTTGTTTGTACTCACCAATCAGCCACAAATTACTAAACGCGGCCACGGCACGGTTTACATTTACATTTACATTTATGGCATTTGGCAGACGCCCTTATCCAGAGCGACTTACAATAGTGCTTTGAAGTC
>CM074969.1:2504452-2516741 GCA_037577455.1 Pangasius macronema | reverse complement strand
TTGAGGATGCAGAAGATAGGGATAGGTGGAGAGTGATGATTCGCTGTGGAGACCCCTGAAGGGAAAGAAGAAGATGAAGATGAGACTCAGACAAACCGCACGTAGAACGTCGAATAAAGTTAAGTAATCATTTGAGAGCTACAACAGTAATAACAAGATACTTACATTGTTGAAGTTGGCTGAGAGTTCGTCCCTCTTTTTTTTTTCAGAAAATATGACGTCATTTCCAGTAAAGGAACGTAGTGAGCATCGATGCTGCCTGGTTCTTGCGGTGCATTGTGGGATTTTTTTAGGGCTGTAAGGATTTCGCAGTTGAGACCGCCCTTAAAATGGCCGACACCCTGATCAGTGCCCTGACTGCTGAGCTCGGGGGCTGATTGAGACGCACCGTGAGTCAGTTCTCAGACAGGAAATATGGGTTGAAATATATATATATCGTCTATGTTGTAGCATCTGAGATCAGTGCGTGTTCAGTTACTCAATAAAATAAGTTTAGCCTGATGATGCTCCACTTCACTACTGAAACGTGATTAAGCTAATCGCTGTGCTGTTTGTAGTAACGCTGCTAAAAATCAGATTATTGAGTTTTTCCTGTTATTAGAGTTATTACTGAAGTGCATTTATAGCAGTTTTTTTTTTATATCAGCATCTCTGACAGTAGTGCTGAGCTTGTGCGTTATTGTCGCTATGGTAACAGCTCACTCGCAGGGCTCGTACGGCCGACACACGTTGCGCTCTAAGACTGATAATAAAAACACTTTTTTACACATGGGTTTATTGGTGATACGGTGAAGTTTTCTGTAAGGAGATGTTTATTTAACATTTATGGAAGGAGTCTCCAGTGTCAGTGCTTTGTAACAGGACTTTGCAGCTTCTCTGTAACATGGCAGGCTGCATATTTTTTTGAGAACTTGCAGCTGCTGTAGCATAAGCAATAACAGGAACTAGCTTGGTTTGTGGACGTTCCTCAACATTGAATGTATGTAAAAACCGTTTAATGCTGTTATAGGCAAGTAATCAACTTCACGATGGTAACAGTGACTCCGCTTCATCGTTTATTTTTCTGAAACAGCATGACCCAACTGTTTTAATCCCAACTTCAACTTCATATAACGCATGTTTTCTTAAATGTCACTGTATTGTTTCATCTCTGTTATCCAGGTATTAGCTAGTAAAGGGTTAAGTAGCACAGCCAATCAATAACAATCTTTTAAAGTATGTCCATTGGCAATTTTTTTAAAGTCAATATTTATTGACATGTTATTAAGAGCTTTTTATTATATTGCCGTCAACACAATATAGAAAGTGCCTGTAAATATTGATATATCCATTCATGTATAGAAACTGTCAATAAATAACTCTGTATACATCTAAGTTCGTCTCAGGGGAGCAAACACTCTAAACGAGTGTGTGTGTGTGTGTGTGTGTGTGTGTGTGTGTGTGTGTGTGTGTGAGAGAGAGAGAGAGAGAGAGAGAGAGAGAGAGAGAGAGAGAGTGGTAGAGCAACAAACCTGATGGTAGATTTTTTATCCTCAGTTTTATGTATAGTTCCTGATGAATAAGGAATAAGGCTTGTCCAGTTTCCTGTCCCGTTCAAAGCCGACAGAAAGAATCGGCAATCACAGGATTGTCACGAGATTAAACAGGATCGAAATGTGTGTGCGTTAAAAGAGAAAGAGGATGAGAGCTGACGTGAAATGGGCTGAAACTGGAGTGTGTTGGAGGAGAGAGTGCTAAAGAGCGATCTGAACAAACATTAATAAAGATTTGTTTCTGGTAGCGGTTATTTTTATCTTTCTGGAAAAAAACATGGAAGAACTGCTAATTATTAACTAGAATCCATGCCAGCTTTTGCCACACTATCCACACATACGGGAATTTAATGTTCTTTTTTTATTTACGCACTCGACTACAGAATTTGCCCCATCATCAGCAGATTGTGAGTCTGAGTCCTGATGATACTACGGCAGTCTGTCGGAGTACGAGGCAGGAAAATTGGCTGTGCTGTCTGGCCGGGACGGGCACACTCTCTCTGTCAATCACAGAGCCACTAGACATCTATCTGTGAGCTCATGTATGTGGAAAAGGGCAGATAGCTCTTTCCTGCTTTGTTACATTGCCCTGTGACGCAGCATAACGCAGCATAACGCAGCAGGTGACTGGCTTCATTTGTCTTGAAAGACGCATGTGGTTCCTGGTTCCTGGGTGAGAAGCATGAGATTCCTTCGCAGGTGGGACTCCAGTCCATCTCAGGGCACCACACACACACACACACACACACACACACACACACACATTCAATCCAAGGGGCAATTAACCAATCCACCTGCGTGCATATTTTTGGACAGTGGGAAGAAAACCCGAAGGAAACCCATTCAAACACAAGGAGAACTTTTAATCGAAGGAAATTTATTTACTCACGTTAGTTCAGATCCGTTGGACCGTCTGTCTGGACGCTCGAGGAAAGCCTGACCTTTTGTACAAAGGCGTCACTCTTACAAATTTGCTTACATTTAAAAAAAAGTGACCTAAAAATAGCGCAGAATCCTGAATAATGAATATTCAAGCAAGTGAATGTTTCCTTTCTTTGTCTTTCTGTTCATCTCCATTAAAAATCTCAGACTTTTGGACTCCACTATATATATTTTTAAGAAAACTATGAAAATCCCGTCACGCCAGGATCATCCATAACTGGCTGATTTATTATTTTTTGCTGCGCCTCGGAGAAGAAAATGGCGAGGGATAAGTCAGGAATTCAGTGAGGCATTACGCAGTGCAGCGCTGCTTTGGGCGTTTAATAGAGGGTGAAGGAGAAAGAGTGAGCATGGGATAGATAAAGTGTTCATCTCCTGTAAAAATGGCTGTGAAAACACTGCGGCGGAGTGTGTGAGAGCTCTGCTACTAGTTCACAGTCTCTGTAACACACACCCTACGTGAGCCGTTAGCGGCGTTTGGTTTGAAGTTTGAACTGACGAAAGAACCTGTTTTTCGTTTCTCTGTGCAGGTGCTGCTGTCAGGTCTGATCGGAGTCGTGTCGTGGAAAAGACCCCTGTCTCTGGTGGTGAGTAAGAAAAAAATAAGAGGATTAAAACTCTACCATGAGTGTAACATGAGTGTACATGAGTGTGCTTGGGTGGCATATCAGGACACCTGGTTTCAGTTTTCTCACGATTTCCCCGATTTTGCACAATTATGTAAATCTCATTTGACTGGATAATCACGCCAAAGTCCAGAAAATCAGGCTCAAAAAGCAACCACATGAATGAAATATTTCTCCTTGCCAAATGTTGGAAATTTTTTTTCCAGATTTGTTCAGCTGAATAAAGCTTTCGAGGGCTCTATCAGAGCCAAGGCTGCGAACAACAGTGATTGGGTGTCACGCAGCACGCCATGGAAAAACCAGAAGTGGGCTAAAAAAAAATAAAAATAAAAATCCAGCCACGCAGCAGTCGGGTGGATGGGATGCAGAGCTCATGCGCTGAGTTTGCTTTGCTTTGCTCTGCTCTGCTCGGGCACTCGGCATTCGGCTCGAGTGGAATTGGGGAGAGAATTCTGCGTGACAGCTGAATTTTTCACCTCAGAGGCGTGGGATGCTATTAGCACGACTCCTGCGAGCTTTTACCGATAGTAACATGGGCGGGACGCAAGAAATGATACGATCATGTGGACAACGATAATAACAATCCACAGGACGGTTCATCGAATATCACATTTCCAACAGTTTCCTGTCAAACCCTCCTAGAGTGACAGTTAGACCAGATGGCTCTGAGCCTGTTTTGTGCACATCAGCAGCTCACAATCCCGGAATTATTGCAAGACTAAAGCGCAGTCATGAACAAATAAGTCTTAATTCTTAACCCTTAAGTCTTAATTCATATTAAAGAAGGTAACAGTAGCTTAATTTAGGACTCATATCTTCTTCTTCAGAATCTTATCTCAAGTTCGGATATCCTAAATTACTAGAAGAACTCCACGACATTAAATGTAACTATAAAGAGATAAAAAAAAAAGTTTTTACAAGAGTTTAGTAGTATAAGAGGAATAAAACAGGCTAACTTTGTTTCATCACACCCTTCCATCGTTATTTATTTTCCTTCTACAGCACACCGCCGAGTGTTTTATTCATTGCACAGTGCAGTATTTGGGCCACAGCCATTTTGTAGTGTTGCCCAAATTCTCTCTGTATTATTACCCATAGTGCACCACAATGCAGAGCAATTTCCATTAGGTCGAAATTCCCTTCCCAGGATGAATGATGTTACTGAGTTGTGTTTTGAGGTTGCTTGGTAATGCTTTGTAATGTATTGGCGGGTCACGGCAACGTGTTTCCGGAGCACTGAATTCATTCCGGTGTCTCCTTGCCATTGATATATTGTAAATAGTGAACTAGAGAGTGAGCTGTTTTACCTACAGTGTGTGTTTTATTTTTCTGCGACAGTGGAGACCTGGGAGAACCGCTCAGGCCTGACGAGTGGAACCCAGAGCTCGTGTTCTCCCTGCTCCAGCGACTGTCAGGAAGACAGAGTCTTTAGGTTCCCAGGGGCGGGCTGATTGATCATCGAATACCGAAAAAGCCTCGCCCGGGCCCACAGGGCTAACAAGCTTCGACTCGTTCACTCCCTCGGGATGAGTATCAATGATGTATAGGTCGATGAGGCTGTGTTGAGAAAGTGCACCAGTGTTGCGTTGTAGCGTGCTGTCACGGCTAAAGGAGATTAAAGGCACTAGAGAAAGCAGGGTGGGGGATTCATCGGCTCTCTGTCGGGGCCTGCTGGAGAGGAACAGAGCGAGAGGAAGGGGGGAAGGAGGAAGGAGAGCAGCGTAGAGGGAGGAGTATTAATGTGGAGGAGAAATGGAAAAGACAGGGCGACACGGATTGCGTTTCCAGCACAGTTCAATCATACACACTTCCCCCTCGCAGTCAGAGACCCAAACAGAGATATTTTACCTGTTTCTGGTTACGGGGCTAAACGTCCAACCACAAGGGTATTCTACATGTAACACTGCCTCACGTGAGAACTTCTCCTCCATGTCTGTGGGATTATTATCTAAATTAGAAGTGAAAGAGTAAGGAAAAACACGCGTGAGGCGTCTATAGCATACTGTTAGAGTCAGGGGAACAGAAATCAGACAGGAAAACGAAGAATGTTTGTGGTGGAGTGAATTGAACTGTAGAGTTTTCAGTGTTTCAGCGTTTCTGCTCACAGGGTTCACATTTTAAAGAGGCAAAATTTAAATATTAGATGTATGAAATTATGTTATAGTAAATTAAATTCTTTTATGTAAATCGCACTTTTAGAGAGTAACGAGCGAACACTTCCTGGAAGTGAAGGCAGAAAAATTGTAAGTAAATTGTAATAAAACAATATAAAAAAAAAACACCACATGATCAGGAACATTTCGATTGGCAGTAGAGTTGTGCTATACTGATTTTTTTCCCTTGAATTTTCATTTTAAAATATCATGATAAATGATTTATTTGTCCAGAACTGTTAGCTGAATAAAGGCAGGAAAGCGAGCATTTCCACTGCATGAGCTGAGAAGAGTTCAGAGGTGTTTAATAAGATTATCAGCTGTACAGTCGAGTGATGACTCGTACAAACATACAAACTCCGATGCTTTTGAGGAGCTCCTACATACGCGACCTGTATAAAAGTTAGCCTCTCTGGTAATGTGATATAATCAGAGATAACCGTCACTGGCTGTCGTGGCAACATAATATCGTGTACAGACGATATTATCATTATACCTCACAAGTCTAATTAGCAGTGTGTGTGTTATTTGCTATTAAATGTGCATTAGCTAAGATTAGTCAGGTGTTTTTTTTCAGGATTAGTTCTCTAATTGTTAGGTTCTTGAGCCTGTATATATATTCTGTACATAAAGCATCCATTTCCAGTACATATCACCCTCATAGCTGTATATCCTTATTTGTAATTTATTGTAAATATGCCACTTATGCACTTCTGGTTAGATGCTAACTGCATTTCATTGGCTTCGTACATGTACTTTGAACAATGACAATAAAGTTGAATCTAATCTAATCTAATCCAATCTAATAAAATGACTAACAGGAGGACTATCCTCATCTGCATAATGCTCTCGCTTTAATGCTTAAGGCGTGGCTTAAATCCTTATTTTTGTAATCATGTTCTACACATTTTTTAGGTTATTTATACAAGTAAGAAAAAAAATCGACTATTGCACCCTTAAAGAAATTGGGTAATAACCATTAGCATGTAATAAAAACATTCACACGTTGCATTAACATTTTGTTTTGCATATTTTGGGGCTATAAATTTAACACAAGCAGACAAACACATATTCTTTATCATCACTGACCCATACTCATCACTCACCACTTGTTATAGTTTATTTTTCACTAATTCCTGCTGTTAAATCTGTGCTAATAATTATTATTAAATTGCGACATCCTCTATTTATGTACCTTAGAACAACCGCCTCCTGGAGTTTTAAAGTTTAGTGCCTAGACGGAGAGGAAGTAAAAACTTGCTGTAAAAGAGATTGGGGTTGTAAAAGTTAAGAGAACGATACACACAACAGTATAGATGTAATGTTAGCGACATTAATATAATAATATATATATATACTGTATAATATAATATAATATAAAAACGTAATGTGCGGTTGCACTGACATACTATCATCCTTCCTTTCAGTTTGTGTTTTGTACAGCATTCTGCCCTGTGTGTGTGTGTGTGTGTGTGTGTGTGTGTGTGTGTGTGTGTGTGTGTGTGTGTGTGTTATAATTCCCACTATACAGCTAGAAGAACACTGTTGCTTGACCTTATTGATCCGAGTGTGAATATAGAGATTGCATGTATATTAGTAGTTTTCTGCATAATGAATGAGGGAAGCAGGGCGTGGGAGAAGAGCGAGGCGTCTCTGAAACCATCTGCTGACAAACACATCTTCCTCCTGGTGAAATATTAAAGCTGTAAGCGGAAGGTTTAATGACACTGCTGAATTTTAAACCACATTCATATATCCGCCTCAGGAATATTAGCAGGAGTCTGGATTGGTTTGGCTTGTTGGTGAACCAAACTCCTAGACGATGTCAGATACACACACACACACACACACACACTCTGACCACTCCAGTGTGAGTACGCGCTTGTAACAGTGTGAGGTTTCTGTCCACCTGTGTTTTTCGTAATCCCTCCGCTGTTGCGCTGTACCGTTAGCGCTTTCCGTTTTTCCACACCGCGTCAGATGGATGAGTGGCTTTCTGTTGTGACCGCTTGCTTAAGCTGTCTTGTGATTTGTTTAAGAGCACTCCAATTAATTCTGATTAAATGGGCTTAGAGTAATGCTCAGGCTGTGACTGCGTCTGGACCGGCAAAATAATAGACCCTTTATGGCTTTTCAAAATCTACAATTAAAAAAAATAAATAAAGAGGAGATGTTTAACATTTATGGAAGGAGTCTCAAGTGTCAGTGCTTCGTAACAGTCGGAGGTGAAGCTGTAGCTTTTCCGTTTTGGAAAGTTTCCCGACATCTTCAGGCCAGAGGAGTTTATGCTTCGCAGTTTCTCCGTTACATGACAAGAGGGAGCTGTTTATAGCGGCTACGGCGTAAGTGAGAAGAGTCAAAACATTTCTGAAACATTCTGCAGCATTAAACGTAACCACAAACGGATCAAATCTGTAATTTGTTGGCCAACTGCTGAGGTATAAGAGGAATAAAACATTTCAGAAAATGATCAGCTTTTAGATGGTAACAGTCAATCTGTTTCATCACACCAGCCCACTGTTGATTATTTTCCTACAACAGCACACCCCCGAGTTTATTTATTACTTTATTTATTACTTAACGATTTAAGCTTAACCTTTTAATACTGGCCAGTAATTCGATTTCCATGTAAGCAACATCTCTAAAACTGAGACAGTCCTTCCCTGTACAAGTTAGTTCATATTAGGGATATTGTGATATTTTTTTTTTATGTATATTTAAAAAATAAATTTCAATAAAATTACAGATTTATTTTTTTATCATTTATATGTATATATATTAAACCAATGGCTTGGTATTTCTCAGTGTATATATATATATTTTATTAAAATAAAAAAAAAGAAATGCATATATATGTGTGTGTGTGTGTGTGTGTGTGCGTGTGTGTGTGTGTGTGTGTGTGTGTGTGTGTGTGTGTGTGTGTGTGTAGAAGCTACAGGCATTTTCAGCAAATGGCTGCACTACGATTTGAGTGATTTATAGCAATGCGTGATCTGCACCATCTGCTGTTTTTTTTTTTGTTTTTTGTTTTTCTCCAGAGCAAATTACTTTCAGTATTTTACTGCATCCCTCAGGTAGTTTGCTGAAGTTCTTCAGTAAAAAGCTTCTCAAAGTGAATCTCCAGCAATAACCAGCGACACTTTTTAGCTGCCTGTGCAGCGTGACTTGGCACGGACTCGATTTCGTTCTGCCAATCTACTTAGGCCTACCGCCAGCTTCGCCGCTTTAGATTGGAGAGGACGTAAAATAAAGTAGCTCTAAAGTGCCTCTTGAGCAGCAGTGCCGTGTCTGTCTGGTTGAGCTGTAGAGCTGTCACACTCCCCGATATTGTGTCCATTTTATTGAAATAATGACATTGCAGTGGGCGTTTTCTCTCAACGTTTGTATTCATTTTTCACATTAAAAAGATAAACGCACACTTGCTCATGAATCTCATTCCACACACTTCATTTGTGTATCATACTCAAAGGCCCTGGTTTGCTAACGGTATAAAAACCTCGCGAAAACGTGCAAACTTGATAACACTCACAAAAATATGCGAGGTGGTTTATTAATGGATTTAGAATAGTCCATTTCCATTTGTCGAAAGAGAAAATTGTACCATATCTGGCACTCCTGTGAGTGGATGTGATTTTCTGCCCCATGACTTTATCAATAGTGTGAGGAAACATACAGGTTTTTATGGAGCAGGAACAATGAGGCAAATGGAGAGCGGAAATCCAGACGGATTTCAGGAGCCTATATGTTATAGTGGCCTTTTCACTGCTTTCCTCATCGCTCAGTTTTATGCTATTGCATTGATTAACCTTTTCTGCTGACACACTAAAGGATTTTGTTTGGCTGTGCGTGTGTGTGCGTGTGTGTGTGTGTGTGTGTGTGTGAGAGAGAGAGAGAGAGAGAGAGAGAGAGATTTTGTTTTGCCTTTGGCTTGTGTTTCATAAAAAGTCTAAGTATACTTATAATCTTAGTACAGTCTCAGAATAGTCTCAGGATAGTTTCAATACAGTCTCAGTACAGTCTCAGAGTAGTCTCTCTACAGTCTCAGAATAGTCTCAGTACAGTCTCAATAGTTTCAGTACAGTCTCAGTAGTCTCAGAATAGTCTCAGTACAGTCTCAGTACAGTCTCAGAATAGTCTCACTACAGTCTCAGAATAGTCTCACTACAGTCTCAGAATAGTCTCAGTACAGTCTCAATAGTCTCAGTACAGTCTCAGTACAGTCTCAGAATAGTCTCAGTACAGTCTCAGAATAGTCTCACTACAGTCTCAGAATAGTCTCTCTACAGTCTCAATATAGTTTCAGTACAGTCTCAGAATAGTCTCACTACTGTCTCAATAGTCTCAGTACAGTCTCAGAATACTCTCAGTACAGTCTCAGTATGGTCTCAGTACAGTCTCAGAATAGTCTCAGTACAGTCTCAATACAGTCTCAGAATAGTTTCAGTACAGTCTCAGTACAGTCTCAGAATGATCTCAGTACAGTCTCAGTACAGTCTCAGTACAGTCTCAGAATAATCTCAGTACAGTCTCAGTACAGTCTCAGTATAGTCTCAGTGCAGTCTCAGAATAGTCTCAGTACAGTCTCAATACACTCTCAGAATAGTTTCAGTACAGTCTCAGTGCAGTCTCAGTGCAGTCTCAGAATACTCTCAGTATAGTCTCAGTACAGTCTCAGTACAGTCTCAGTACAGTCTCAGTACAGTCTCAGTCTAGTAGAGGTCCACTAACATTAAATCCAGTATCTCTTCTTGGCCCTACTGCTATGACACATGCTGTGTATTTGTCCTTTATAAATCTCTGTCATATAATTTAAATATCGCTCTGTGCTCACGGGTACATTTCTACCCAATCTCCACGGCAACCCTGCAGCCATCAACACACATAGAGACGTTCAACTGAAGGTGAAAATGCTTGAAGCTTTTCCATAATCTCCCTGAGACTTTACTTCCCCGAGCAGGAAACACTGCAGGAAGCAGATCGGAACTGTGTACACTTAAAAGATCCCCAGACACCCAGGCATTATCGATCAGATCTTGGAGGCTGGCTTCATGTCCACCTCGCTTCACTGAGTGTGAATTAGCCCGAATTATATAATCCAGAATGCCGCCATCAGCTGTATGATGCGCTCCATTTTACACTAGGGAAGATGGCCTTTCAAAATACCACAGTGCTCTCAGATCTGAAGGTGTCGGTCAGATGGTGTTGATTCATTTTCTGTAACTGCAGCTCTCGCCGTCGTGCCAGCTGTATGGCATAGCACTCAAACAATCCTTCCTATAGTAACAGAAGAACTCGGACGAAGAGCGGACGCTCAACATAATCGACATAAACCCGACATAGATTCACAGACGTTCCACAACATTGAATGTAGCTATAAATATAGAACGTAGCGCATTAAAACATTACAAGCGTTAGGAAATTGCTGTGATGTAAGAGGAATAAAACATTTTTCGGGGACGTGCTTTTGTTGTGTGGCCCGTTGATTGACATACTGGTGTCATTAATGATTAGTGTACATCATTATTCACTTCATAGGTGCTTCATGCAAATTGTGAAGGAATAAATACAGCAGGTTACAAATGATCTTCCTGGCTACTTCCTGATGGAAATCAAGGGTGAGCTGTATGAATGATCGACTGTTATTATTCATCTTTGACAACTACATATTCGGAGCAAAGCAGAAAAGACACCGAGGCACAGGACCTGCAATAACACTCTCTAATAGAGCATCGGGCTGTGCTGGTATGAATTTATGATGCAATTTTTATTGTAATATGAAAGAAGTATCATCGTTATTATTGAGCGAGACAGCAGAATATCTTTCATTTCATTATTATATGGTCATCTCCTTTCCCCATCCCATTATTACTCAAGCCTTTCTCCATGATTTTGCTCTCCGTAACCTGCATAATAAGCTGCAGTGGTGAGCTTTCATCACTTTAGCTTTTTAAATCAAACAGATCACAGCGTGGACATTACAGAACCCTAACATAAAGCTGTTGTAATATAAACATTAGCTTACAAATGCTGCACACAAATAGCTATTAATTAAAAATTCAATATGATTACATCTTTCAGAACAACATACTTTCACAATCCCAACCAAAATTACAAAAAACAATGTTGAAGTAAACATATTTTAACTTCGAAGTCCAAACGGCATCACCATCATTTGTTCACGTTTATAGAAATTTCTCATGACACTGGAGCTGAGTTCCCGAAGATCACCATTAAGTGGTAGAGTGAACATCTCACTAAGCTCTCTCTCTCTCTCTCTCTCTCTCTCTCTCTCTCTCTCTCTTTCTCCTCTGAACTAAACTTAACAATGCTTTTAGGAAAAACTGGGCCAAGTTTGTTTTTTTTATAGTTAAGTAAAGAGGGGAGACGGTAACGTCGTGAAACTGTCTAAATAAAAGAATAAATTACCTGTGGAGCATCCGGTAACAGACACACTGGGACACTGGGGAGGCTGGGGATGCTGGGAACACTGGGGATGCTGGGGAGGCTGGGGAAAGAGGAGATGCTGGGAACACTGGGGATGCTGGGAACACTGGGGATGCTGGGGACAGTGGGGAGGCTGGGGCAGTGGGGAGGCTGGGGAAAGAGGGGAGGCTGGGGATAGTGGGGAGGCTGGGGACACTCAGGACACTGGGAAGGTTGGGGATCCTCACCACTTTTTTTGGGAGGTGGGAGGAAACTAGAGAACCCGGAGTAAACCCACATACGCTGACACGAGGAGAACAATGCTTGAAATAAGAATTGCAAATCACAAACATTCCCAGATCTCNAAAGAGGGGAGGCTGGGGATAATGGGGAGGCTGGGGAAAGAGGGGAGGCTGGGGATAATGGGGAGGCTGGGGAAAGAGGGGAGGCTGGGGATAGTGGGGAGGCTGGGGAAAGAGGGGAGGCTGGGGATAGTGGGGAGGCTGGGGAAAGAGGGGAGGCTGGGAACACTGGGGAGGCTGGGGAATTGGGGAGGCTGAGGGCAGTGGGGAGGCTGGGGAAAGTGGGGATGCAGGGGAGAGTGGGGAGGCTG
>CM074969.1:2433143-2453251 GCA_037577455.1 Pangasius macronema | reverse complement strand
AAGTAGAGATGCTGCTGGGCTTTCTTGCTGATGGAGCTGGTGTTGAGTGACCAGTTGAGGTTCTCCGTCAGATGAACTAGCCCAATTTGGCTGCATAATTAATAAAGGAGTTAATCCAAAATGTGCTACTTCTCAAAAAACTGTGTACTCTTCCAAAATTGTGCCTCCATTTATGACTTAGTACATTTATGACTTAAACACACCCAAATGCATGTAATATCTATTTCTTGGAAATGAATACTGTTAATACTGGCACCTGTTTTGTATCATTCTCCCAGCGTCAGTGGACAGCGCGTCTGACTACCACAGGCTTAGTCGTCTGCAGGGACTGGTCTCGACAAGGAGCCTACTGGACACGAGAGACCTCCAGGTCCCCTCTGATTTATCTCCGTACACGACGTTCTGTACCAGCTGCACCAGCCCGGAGCACAGCACTCGCTCTCACGCTCGCTCTCACACTAACCTGGACCACAGCGAGTCCTCGATCATGCAGGGCTCCGTCACCCGCTCCCTCGAGAACGTTGTTGCGCCTGAGAGGGACGAGAGCTCCATAACCACCCAGACTTCAACTGAGTCAAGAGAGCGAGTCAATCTGAAGCTAACGCTTCCTGTTCCTCCGGTACCCGAAGTCCAGCCTTGTGCCTCCGACTCTGGTGCTTTACCATCTCCTTCGGGGCGACCGCGAGGCGCTCGGTTATGCTTCAGCGTCTGGTCACCTTCTTCCACCTCGGTGCCACATCCCTCCTCTACCTCAGCACGCACACTCCGAGCAAGGCGGTACCGCAAGCTAGCGAGGATCGTGCGGTCCACCAGCGATCCTATTTCCTGTAACTCTGTGCATAGACGTATGTCAGCCATTTCTCTCTGTTTAGATTATGTGTAAATGTTTTCCTTTATTAATGCATGATCTCTGTGTTTACAGCTGAGAGCTGTGGCTGTAGTTCTGCAGGTAAGAAATCACCAAGGACACAGGGACGTGTGGGCGGAGCTAAAAATGGTGTGGAATCATCCATTTATATCAGTTTATATATTTTTGATTGCACAGCGATCTTCAGTAATGTAGTGAATTTCTTCTCCTAACTTCTTTGCTAGCCTAATTTTCCTATTGCTTTGTGCATCTTAGCATTCACAGACTTTTCACACCTTCATATATTTTACTTCCTGTTCTAAGTGATGTTTTGTCGCGCTGTTATATGTTACACAGATGCGATGAAAGTTACAGCTGACATTTCATTCCCACAGCATTCATGGAGCTTTCAGGTGGTACGGCATCCCAGTGTGCCAAACACAATGGCCGTGGAGTGAAGAAGCAGAAGGATTGTGGGAAAGCAGAACTCCGTCTGAAAGGCCGCACGCTGCACCCCACCTCCAGCGAGCGGCCTCACTCGCTAGCCGACCTCCAGACCTACAAAGACACTAAGATCCTGGTGGCGCGATTCCTGGAGCACTCCAGCTGCAGCCTGCCTCCTGAAGTGCAGCAGGTGGTCAACAGCATCAAGTGCGTCATCAAATCGGATGAGAAGCACATGGAGGAGGCCATGTTCAGCGCCAGCATTCTTGATCAGGTGAGGAATAAAAGAAAGCAATAAAACACTTGGGGGTGTGCTGTTACAAGAAAATAATCAACAGTGGGCTGGTGTCATGAAGCGGAGTTACTGTCACCACCCTGAGGTTTAATATCCACTTATAGTTACATGTAATGTTGTGGAACATTCATGAAACATGTTCCTGTAATCACAAAACAGCAGCTTGTCATGGGAGCGAGTGAGTTCGCATGTTATAGATTAAAGCTTTACCTGTGACCGGTTCAAAGCATTCACACTGGAGACTCCTTCCAGAAATGTTAAATAAACATATCTTCACAGAAAACCACATCAACGATTACACACATTTTCGTTCTGGTTATGTGGAACGTCTGCCATGCAAGTCCCTGTGTAAGGTGTTACTAAAGAAATGATCACTTGTTAGAACGAGTGCATTAATATAAACCTGTCAGAGTGCTGTAACAGAAAATTAAGCAACACCTTCTGACCAATCAGCATCAAGAATTCAGCAGCGCTGTGCTATAACATTCTTTAACTATTTAAAGTTAAAACAGTAATTCAGTTTCAACGTTAGATTCTCTGTGGCCTGTACTGTAGTTCCCGTCCGGGCTGGATTAGTTGTTCAGAAGTTAACTGAAAATGTATTTGGCCTCAAATTTAAAAAAATTAATAAATAAATTGGAAAAAATTACTTAATATCACAAAAAAAAGGTTATTACACTGAGTTGATGTGAAAAATTTGGTGTATTAATAAGAGTGCTGGAAATTTGTTTTAATAAGTGATGAAATCAGATGAAAGTAAGTTTAGAGACATATCTAAAGGGCTTCAGAGGAGCTCATGTGCTGTTTGGACAGATGAAGAAATGAACGTTTTCCTTGATTTAATTAAAACATCAAACCACAACCCTGACCAGGATAAAGCACTTACTACTTTAGCGCTCAGATGAAAAACAGCTGTGCACAGCTGTGGGCAATCACTTTTATCTCATCTTTAAGATTTTAGCATGACTGTAGTTGATGAAAACACCCATTCATTCTCATTTTCTTTTGTCGACTTTTTCTTTTAAAAAATGTTTGTGAAATGTTTGAATAGAAACCCAGTGAGCGATAGACACGCTTATGTCCAACCTTTGGCCTTCAACCAGAAGAAGTTTTTGTTCGAATTTCCTAACACTAGCAACCTAAAGTCCTCGATTAGGTCAGGAACTGAAAAGTGGACTGACTGGAGATCCTCTGCTTTGAGTCATTTGTTCAATAGAAACTACAGCGTCCACTACAGTGTGAGGGTCGGTTAGTGTTCGTCGGAGTCTTTTGTGTGAGAGCTACTAGACGTTCTACAGAGCTGCGGGGCGCTGAGTTCCCCGTCCTTGCGCCGGTGTAATAAACCTCGGGTATCAGGCCAAACGGATGCGAATGATGACCCGGGTCACGACCTCCCTCAACGACCCAAAAGCCTCATCAGTGTGTGCAGGGAAACCATCCTCTGACCTCTGACCTCTGACATTTCTCTGTGGACCACAGGAGATCCCACTCATAAACTATCGTGCCAAGGCTCATCAGCAGGAACGGTAGCACTCAGAATGCATCAAATCATCAAAGAAAAATAACACAACATAAAAGAATGTTCATTTTCAGGGGGTGTTTGTTTTTTTTTTATTTATTTTGTCTGAGAGTCAAAATGTTTGCAAGTTTGGAGTTTTGCATCTGTGATGGATTTAAAAAATGATACAACGCTACGTTTTGAAAGAAAAGAAGTGATGAATCTGACTCTTAGCAAAACCGTGATTCTGATGAGGACAGGATTTTGTTGTTTGATGTGAGACTGCAGGAAAAAAAAACTCCACATTGTTGGATTACTTAACTTACCTCAGTGTGATATTCTTTCAGTGTTATGAATAAAAAAATATCAGTTTGTAATGGTGTGTGTGGCTTCCTATCATTGCTTTTCAATCAGGAATCAGGTTTGGTCGACTCACCACCAGTGTGTAAAACCTGAATGAGGTTTGCTTGTGCAACCCCACACAAGCAATCAACCACCGAACACCATTTGTCCCAGCAACCAATCACTGATCACCATTTGTCCCAACAACCAATCACTGATCACCATTTATCCCAACAACCCAACCACTGAACAGCATTTATCCCAACAGCCATTCACAGATCAGCATTTATCCCAACAACCAACCACTGAACAGCATTTGTCCCAACAACCAACCACTGAACAGCATTTATCCCAACAGCCAATCACTGATCAGCATTTATCCCAACAGCCAATCACTGATCAGCATTTATCCCAACAGCCAATCACAGATCAGCATTTATCCCAAATACCATTCACTGATCAGCATTTATCCCAACAACCAATCACTGATCACCATTTATCCCAACAGCCAATCACTGATCAGCATTTATCCCAAATACCAATCACTGAACACCATTTATCCCAACAACCAATCACTGATCAGCATTTATCCCAACAACCAATCACAGATCAGCATTGTTTGTCCCATGTGCACAACCATTTCCTTCCTATTTCCTGACTGCTCACTACAACTGTTTACGGAAATAATTTTTTATCGTATTTTGTAAATACGTAAATATTTCGTTTGCGGCGTTGTGACTAAAAACTTCTTTCTATAACAAATACGTTCTAATCCATTATTTTATTATTTCTTCATGTAACACATTATATGCAAATGATCATGACGATACAGTGAATATTTAAATCGGTTTATGACCTCATTGGGCGACTTCTAGTGACTTTCCCCTGAAAAGTGTTAGCAACACTGACTACTGCCATCCTAAACTAAATCTGTGTATGAAGATCACTGATGCTGTGCTCAGTGCTTAGACTTTATAGTCTTTAAAGACTACACTTCCTTAGTCTTGCTTCTTAGTTTATTCCTGATACTCGCATTTAAACGATTAACTCTTCTTAATTGGCTGACTTATTTCAAAATTCTTTTTCATCTAAAACAGAGGCTTTTTTGAGATTACAGGATGATGTGGTGTCCAAAAACGTTTTGCCAAAGAACCTGCTTTCTTCACTAGCTAGCTAACTTAACTAATGTTAATGTTTAAGTTTAAAAAAAAAAGTTTTAATTATTATTGCAACATTATATTCTCATAGGTTTGATTACCGTTAAATACATGTGTGAGAAAATGAAATGAAAACTCAGCCACTAAAATCCCTCTCATGTCGACCCTGTGAAGCGTGAGTTAGCTTGTTAGCAGTTAACTAGCCGGCTAGCTAACTTAGCTAATGGTTGTGATAAATGTTATATTTTGACATGTTTGACTGTTGCTCTATGAATTAGTGAGATAATAATGCACATCAAAACACGGACACATACAATCAAAGCAAATCCAAACTTAAATACAGAAAGCTAAAATGTTAGCTTTACTTTGTTAGCAGCTAACTAGCCAGCTAACTAGTGATATATGTGATATGAAGCTATTTTGGAAGGGAAGGATGAAATATTCATATGTAGTTATAAGAAAATAAGAAATACTGAACATTTCTGTTTTACATAACTTGTTATTATTATTTTATTTTTTTTTTGTATAACATTACGTGTCGGTGATATATTTATATTATATATATACATATATTAAGTCTTACTCATACTAGGTTTGAACGATCGTAAAGTAGGTATAGATACTATAGCAGGTAATATTATACAGTAGTGTTTGGATTAACATGTTAAAAACATTCTAACATGTCTTTATATCAGACATTTATTCAGGTTTTCCACATAAACTTTCTCTCTCTCTCTTTTTTTTAAATCTATATATTTTAACAGAATTATAAAATTGAATGCGAAACTAAATGTCTGACCAGCAGGTGGCAGCAGAGAGTCTTTTTTTTTTTCTTTTTTTTTTTTTTTTAAATCTGTGACATGGCACCTGAGTCTGGAAACTTCATCACTGAAAATGATCCTTTAATTTCAGTATTTTAGAAAGGATATGATTTATTCTGTATATATTTCTACTTAGATTCCTAAGACAACAGCGGCAGAGGAAAAACTCCCTGAGACGACATGAGGAAAAGAAACCTTGAGAGGAACCAGACTCAAAATGGATCCTGCTTCTCATATGGGTGACAGCTGATAGTGTGATTATTAATTATGTACAGTATGTACAGGTGTAGAGGAGTAAAGACAGTGTGCTGAAAGTGAAGGATGTTCAGTATGAGCACAGTGTGAATAAGAATCCAGGGATGAGCATCAGGACAGGGTTTTATGATTACAGCAGCAGTTCTTAGGTACAAATCTGTAGAATCCAGGTGAGATTATTCACTTATTGAAGACCATGTACTGTTTTTTTTTTGGTAAGTGCAGATCTTTAGGGAATCCATGTGGAATCATCCACTGTAGTGGAAGTGTACAAGCTGGAAACAGGGTGGATCTGGCAGGTCTGGAGGCCGAGAGGAACCACAGCAGGAGAAGTAAATGAGCCATATAGTGTGTATTATTTATAATAAGGGCCAAAGTAATATTATTTACAGTCTTCATTGTTTTTGAGTTATGGAGGTTTAGATAGAGTTAAAGTCAAACCTGATTATAAGTAACTAAAAATTCAACAACAACATTAATAGTAATAAATATACACTTTCTTGCTGGTGTACTATGATCAAGAAGACACATTTTGTACCTCTTCAGGTACATCAGTGCTCTTTAAGTGACCTTAAAAAATTTTTTTAAGGTGAAAGATACATAATAAAGGTCCAAAAGAAGTCTCTTTTTAATAGAACCACGCCAGCAACAAGTAAAAGTACAGTTTGGCACCTTTCTTTCTTGCGTAGAGAACATACCCTTCGTTATTACATTTATTCCAAGTCCTAATACAAATCCCGCCTCCGTCACTGCGCGTCCAATCATGAATCAGAGAGCTTGATAACGACCCAATCAGCAGCGTCCAGGTTCCAGAGTCGTGCTTTCTGATTGGATGTCGCACGTGTCAGTCTGCGTCGTGTTGTGGACAGGACAACCTTTTGCGCTGCTCTTGACGGTTTTCGTTAAGGCGACTTGGCTGTCAGGAATTAAAGCGAAATCGGTGTGTTGTGCAGAAAAACGGCGAAAAAGACACATGTAGAGCGTGTAGTGATTATTCTGGGGTGATTCCGTGGAGCTGAGTGTGGGGTTAGTGCTCTGTTTTGGGGTGTTTTATTGAGCTAGTCACGTCAGTTAGCTTGTGAAGGAATTAGCTGCGGTTCGGCGTTGGCTAGCAACGCTAATGGTCTAGCTGTTTTTATTGTTGTTTTTTTTATTGTTGTTGTTTAATGCATGCATGTCGAAATCTGTGCGTTTTGTATTTGTGTTAAGTATATATTAAGTGCATAACACTGAGGATAATGATAATGCTAACGCTAACACGAATGCTGGGTGCCCCGTTGGCACAGAATAGGACTGAGCTAGCCATTTTGTGCTTCTGAATATAAATATATTTATATATTTAAAAAAAAAATAGGACTTGGATTCATTGGACAGCATTAAAGCAACATCAGTGCACGGTTTGTGTGGTTATATATTAAATTAAATATAAGATAGAGCTAAAAATCGCACTGTGGAGAGCTTGATAACTGATGAGCTGAGGATATTCGTGTGCAGGAAAAGTGTGCATTAATGCATCTTAGTGCACGTGTGCATTGCTTCTAGTGTGTGTGTGTGTGTGTGTGTGTGTGTGTGTGTGAGGGAGACAGAGACAACACGCCACATCGGCAGGGCTGATGATGCACGCGCTGCTGTTCATGCAAACAAGGAAATGAAATAAGAGAGAAGGTGAAAGGGGGAAGAAACGCCAACTGTGCGGAAGGGAACTGTGTGTGTGTGTGTGTGTGAGTGCGTGCGTGCGTGTGCGCGCACGTACAGATCTTCCTGGAGGGTTTTGAATGAAACACGAAAAGCATCTGTTTTAGTCAAATGTGCTCCCTTTTTCCCCCCAGGCAAATGAGTTAACGCAGTGAACTGTGCAGTCTCTCGCGCGCTTTCTTTCTTTCTTTCCCCTTCTTTTATTTTTATTTTTGGTTTGGTTCGGTTCGGTTCGGTTCGGTTGGTTCTCTCGCCATGGTCGGGTTCGGAGCGAATCGCCGCGGAGGTCGGCTCCCGTCCTTCCTCCTGATCGGCATGATGGTGGTGCTGGTCCTGCTGAGCTACAACTACTGGAGCGTGTCGCGGGAGCACGGGCGCGCGCTGGACGAGCTGGCCGAGGTGCACGCGCAGGTGAAGCGCACGGACGCCGCGCGCAGCCGCCTGGAGAAGCGCAACTCCGAGCTCATGCTGCAGGTCAGAGCCTCACGGAGCACCACAGAGCTGTAGGAAGCGTCATTAAGCATTATTGAAGCCTTATGAAGCTTTATGAAGGCTTAGAAAGCTTTATCAAGTCTTTTGAAGCATCATGAAGCATTATGAAACTTTATGAAGTATCATGGGGTTTATGAAGGCTTAGAAAGCTTTATCAGGCATTATACGAAGCATTCTATGAACCATCGTGAAGCGTTATGAAGCTTTATTGAGCCTTTGGAAGCATCATGAAGCATCCTGAAGCTTTATTAAGAATCATGAAGCTTTATGAAGGCTGATAAAGCTTTATCAAGCCTTTTGAAGCATCATGAAGCATTATATGAATCATTACAAAACTTTATGAAGTATCATGGGGTTTATGAAGGCTTAGAAAGCTTTATCAAGCATTATACGAAGCATTCTATGAATCATCGTGAAGCGTTATGAAGCTTTATTGAGCCTCTGAAAACATCATGAAGCATCCAGAAGTTTTATTAAGAATCACGAAGCTTTATGAAGGCTGATAAAGCTTTATCAAGCCTTTTGAAGCTTCAGGAAGCTTTGTGAAGTGTTTTATGTGGCTTTATGAAGCATTACTGAAGCCGTATGATCCCTAATGAAGTTTTGTGAAGCGTTAGAAAGCTTCATAAAGTGTTATGCGAAGCCTTATGAAGCTATATTAAGCCTTATTCAGATTTATAAGGCTTATGAAGCTTTAAGAAGTCTTGTGAAGCCTTATGAAGCTTTATAAGTACGTGCCTGCTCAATATGGACTTGTTTACTCTCTCAGAAATGAATCGTGCTAAATTAAAGCTACTTTTCCTGGAATGTTTAGTGAAGGAAGACACTTGTGGTGTAACTTTATGTTTGAATGTGTGAAGATACACTCTCTGATGTTTTCAAATCTACTGTTCATAGGTTTATAAATTATGCATAAAATATCGTAAAACTAGACATGGCATGAGATCACTTTCTTCTGACGCTGAAGCTTCGAGTATCAGCTGATATCATTCATCTTTAAAAACCACTGAGCTTTAAAACCTAAAAGTCTTTCGCATGAAAAATCACTTACAGCTTAAAGATGATAAAGTATAAATATAATCAAAGAAAAAAAACAGCCAAGTCTCTTTATATGTAAACATTTCTAAAAATCATTTGTTACAGGATCTGATATCCGATATGTTTTTATTTTGCTGCTTTTGGCCTGTTACCAGAACCGAGTTTCGGATCTCTGGAGAAAAACGTATCCAGATTGTTGGGTTTTAATCAGTTATGGCTTCCAAATTTAAATTAAGTCAGCCAATCAGGTCACAGCAGCATGGTATTTAAAATCATTCAGAATCTCCGCTGACTTCTGAAAAACGCCTCCTGCTCTTTATCCAGTCTCAGATCTTCCAGTCTGTGCGATCAGATTCCTCTTCTTGCCTGACAGGAGAGGAACCCGATGTGGTCTTCAACGTTCCACGTGTTCTGAGATGCTTTTCTGCTCACCACGTTTGTAAAGAGTGGTTATCTGAGCTATCGTACCCTTCATGTCGGCTCGGACCAGTCTGGACGTTCTCCTCCTCTGCCCTCTTTCATTAGCAGTGTGTTTTCGCTGCCACGTGATTGGCTGATCGGACGACTGGTGATTGTATATCACAGTATCGATACTTAACCTACATATCGCTCAACTCTTCGCCCCGTCCTGCAGGTGGACACACACCGGCGTCAGATCGACCAGAAGGACGGTGACTACAGCGTGCTGGAGAGCAAGCTGCAGGCGCGGGACGCGCTCGTGAAGAAGTGTACAGATGAAAAGGTGGGTTCTCTCAGGGTTTCCTGGTCATGATTAATAGCACTGTCTGCGATTTCTCACTTACTTGTGTGCTCTCAAGGGGCCGTCAGCAAGACTTTGACCTATATACATATATATATTTAATTCGGAGCAAGATTAATGTTTCTTTGGTATTATTTTTATTTGGGATGCATTAATATGATTTTTTCAGCCCGAGTATGAGAACCTACATACTGTTACATTTTATACGTCTCTGTTTATGTTGGGTTGAGTTTTATGTTTAAGATGCTATAACGTTTAAATAATATCTTTAATTAAGAGCACACAGAGCAGCATCGTAAGTGTGTAATAGTGAGCGTGTTCGTTAAGAAAGTGCCGTGAAACGAAACGTACCCCGACCCACAAAGACGCCTAACAGCGAAGTGTCTCAGAGCTCAGTGCTCGCCGAACAGAACTGCTCTCACACGCGACTGTTTCTCTGCACGCTCGCGTCCCTGCTCCTTCACGCAGCTCGCTCTGAACACGTACTGTAGGAAGATGCTGTTGCTCTTCATCTTGACATTTTCACGGAGCACCGGTTGCAGTCCTTAGGTCCTAGTCATCTGCTTTGATTGCCGTCGTTAGGCGTGGTACGTTATTTACGCAACTGCAAGTGCGCAACTTGACGTGTACTTCATGAAGAGTTACGAATCATCTTATGAAGCATCATGAAGCTCTGACGCCATGTGAAGCATCATATGAAGCTTTAAGAGGCGTAATGAAGCTTTGTGAAGCCTTAGGAAGGCTTTGTGAAGCCTCATCAAACCTTATAACAAGACTTCACTAAATGCAGAAATTAACGACACTTGCGATGTTTTAATCAGCTCTTAGTGGTCCAGTGATGTGTCATAAACCTACAAAGGTACACCTTTATTCTTCAGAGTGATGTTTTCATCATTGCACACTATGCAACTCGATCATAAGTTCATAAATCGATAATTATAGATCAAATATTGTGAAACTAGCGATGGCACGATACCACTTTCCCCCCCTCTGATACCGATACTGAACCCTCGAGTGTCAGCTGATCCCAAAACTGATCCGATATCGTTTTCTGTAAAACCGCTAAGCTTTTAAACACGTCCAGATCGCTGTTACTTCATGTCGTCTGTTTGTTAACGCCGTGCAACATACACCAGGCTTACGTCACACAGTGTCACGTGATAGCGGATATTGGAACTGGAGCATTTTTAATTAATACGAGTAGGAATATCCGACTTATACCAGTGTTTGTGTCCGTGTGTTTCTTCTTCTTATTGTTATTTATTTTTTTATTCGCTGCTCCTACTAGAATTACTCGTATAACTGTAGTAGTCGGTCCAAAAGTTTCGCTATCATCACCCGCAGTGGTTCACGAAGCCACCCGCATCCACACTCCTGTTGTTATATAAGTGGTTAAAAATTCAGATCTTATCTCGTGCGATGATACGTTTCGTTTCCCGTGAGTGTATGTAGGCTCATCACCACTTAGAGGAGAAGTGAGATTTATGTTTTAAAGGAGACGGTGACTTACGGCACATTTAACCAGTAGGCGTAGCTTTAGATTAGGATGCAGTGTTCACCGTTTTACAGAGGAAGAAAAGCAAAGTCACTGGTGTCACATATCAAATTAAATAGACTGTCAGCCACACCTTTAACGGAGCAGGTCGTTCTGCATTCCCCGATTTGTCCTTCGCTTCGTGGCTTACACAATTCTTTTAAAGCTTCATCTTGTGCCTGTTGTGTTGGTTATTAAATTTATCGTTGGAATCAGTTTACGAGTCAGTGTCACGAGAGAGGCTGGATGGATTACGGTACAGAGCCGTCAAGCTCGAGAGGCTACGAGAGGATTACGAGCCATTCAGGGAAAATCAGGAAATGAATTTGAAATGAAAACGTGTTGTATAAAGTAAGCGGATTTTTTTATGGAAGTGCGATAACAGTGGAAATAGAAACGCCCTTAAAACATTTCGCAGAGTGCTTGAAGTTTTGAACTCCTGCTGAAAAGCAGCGCTGATGTGTGAAGGAGCTGTCCTGCTCTGTGGTCACGTGACCCATCCGTGTGGTCAGAGAACCCCACCACGGCGTCCTGGCTCGTTCCTCCAGGGTCCAGTCCTTCTTTTGTTCTCTGTATTAATATGCATCCTGGACCTCCGTTGGAGTTTTGGAGGTCCACAGCTGAAGGGGCGTGTACTATCAGTCTTACCATTCATATTATAAACCGCACAATCGCGGATGTTTGCTCAAGGGCTTGTGTGTTGTGTGCTTAGCAAACTGCACCTTGCATATCAAGCAGCTCTCTGGAGACCTTTTCCCCCCCCCATAGGAATTGTCCAGACTGACATGGATCAAAAGGATTAGTTTGTTTGCGTTTTGAGTCCACATCCTGTTGTTCCAGCTCAGTATTTGACTTCTCTGGTTTCCTTTAGAGGTGCTTGGGCCCCTAGATGGCCCACATTTCTGCTCCCTCCAGCTTCTTTCATTAACGCGTCAAGAACACCGAGTACCTGTTTTGAGGTACGTTGATGACTGTGAAAGAGCGAAAATGTGGCGTACCCGGTCGGGACTGGTTCGGGAAGCCTCTCGAGTATTGTATTCGTGTTTAATAGTACTGTATTTTTCAGAAAAATGTAACAAGGGCACTTGGTATAAAACAGCAGACTCCTGATTATATGCTTTTGTAGGTGTTCTGTAAGGAATAAAACACTCAGGGGCATGCAGCTGCAGGAAAGTAATCAGTGACGGTGCGCTGTGATGACGCAGACGTACCGTTCCCACCATGAAGTTGATTATTTTCCCATAGCAGCATGTCCCAAAGTGTTTTATTCCTCTTATACCACAACAATTATCTACCGTGATCATATGTTTGATCTCAAGACATTTGTCAGGTTTTTGAAGTTTAAATGCTGTTGTGTGTAGAACAAATTTCTTACGCATCCCTTCTCAAGCCTCCATTGTTAATTCCAGAGTAGTGTTTTAGATCTAGTAACAGAGGCTTGAGCCACTGATATGCAGTTATTGGAGAGAGAGAGAGAGAGAGAGAGAGAGAGAGAGAGAGAGAGAGTTTAAAGAGTTTGTCCACATAAGTATTTTTGGCTTTAAGCCAATTATTGAACACATTTACTGCCCAAGCTGATGTTTTTTTTTCTTTCTTTCTCTTTCTGTGTTTTCTTCAAGCCTCATCCTCTATCTGTTTATCGCTGACTGACTGTTTTATATCATTCGCTGCTCCCGGCTGCCTTCGATGTTCGCTTTCGTTCGTATTGGCTATCACCTGGACTGTCCCACGCAGCTGTCGCCCAGCTGTTGAAATTTTCATGCTCTCCGTAAATATTAAAAGTGATTTTTTCTGGAAAATTGAACTTGTCTGTCATTTTGTCTGTTGTTAGATCCGTGTGCCGTGGAGGACAGTAGGCTAACTCTTCCGTTATTTCAGTTAACTTGGCGAAGTGACGCACGGAGCTGTGCGTTACCTGAAAAATTAATCGCGCACCTCAGAACGTCCGTCAACCAATCAGAATCGAGTATTAAACGGCGCTGTGGCACAGGGCTGCACGATATATCGAAATCGTTGAAATATCGCAAGCGTAAATGTCACGATATGCATATCGCAAGGGCTCGCCATAACCGAATGATTTAATACTTCAAAAAGTTACGAAAAGTTTTATATATTCATATATATACATATATATTTACACTATATCGTACCGAATATCGCATTATTCAGCAAGTTATCCCATATCGCATTTTTCTTCAGTATCATGCAGCTCTATTGTGGTATAAAGATCTATAATACATAACAAAAATAGCTATTGAGTGCAATGCACTTTTATAAATAATTATAATCATAACATTATTGTGTAGGATGCCTTAGGAATGAGCATTCAGAGCTGAGAATTCTCCAGTGCCGAGGGATGAAATGATATTAATCATGAACGTTACGGGTTATTTTAGGTCGTTCCCAGTTGTTAATGAGGGTTTCGAGCTTAACGCCGCCTTGTCGTGTTTTACAGATGAAGCTGCAGAGTGAACTCGCGCAAAAGTCCGCTGATATCAACCGTCTGAAAGGTGAGCCAGCAGGAAGCTTCCATATCAACGAAATCACACTGTCATCTACCGCTGTGACACTTCAGTATGTAAAATACTTTAAAATACAGCCTCGGTGTTCACACGGTGCTTACACCAGCGTAAAGAAGAACAAAAACAGCGACTTTAAAGATGCTAAAAGACTTTTAACGGAAGCAGGTGATGTGTCGAGAGAACGGATTTCTATTTACAGTTCTCTTACAGGACTACTAAATGCACTTTTAATTTGTTTATTTGTTAGTTTAATACGCAAACATAATTATATTTTAGATTATAATTTTAATATACTTAATTAGTTTCGTGTTCTTGCATAAATCTGCATGCTTAATTGGTTTATTTAATGTTATAGATGAATTCAATTAGTCTTTTAATGTCACAGGACTTTAATGGTGGTTCGTACTAATTTCTTTCGCTGTATTCTTCCGGAACGTGTGTGTGTGTGTGTGTGTGTGTGTGTGTGTGTGTATACAGAGCAGGTGAAGGAGATGAGGGATGAGATTATTAGGCAGGAGGAGCAGTTGAGGGAGGTGAAGAAGAACAACACAAACCTCGAGCGGAAGATGGAATATGAGAGGTGAGTAGAGTAGGAGAGCATGATTTATGATATTTTTTAAATTTATTTATTTTATTTATTTATTTATTTTAATGAATTCACACACCTTCGACCTGTTTTAAAGAGTTACCCCCTTCCCCTTGAATTTCAGTCTGCCCTTAGATGATGATAAATCTAAAAAAACAAAATGTAAAAACTCCGTACAGATACGAGACGCATCATAAAAGCGTGCAGTAATCACAGACAAGGTCATTTTATTTGTGTAGCACAATTCATACGCTGACAATGACGGCAGTAAAACAAGATACAAGACGCAATAAGACGAAAGTGTGAAATATAAGCTTAAATATAAGAAAGAGAAGAATTAGAAGAGGGGTTCAGTATGAAATAAAATGAACGATAACGTGTAAGATGAATGCAGTGCTGTTCCAGATCCGAGCCCTGAGCGCACTCGGAGCCGGGCGCTGTCTGCCCTCTTCCGCATACACGAGCTCACAGACGCCTGTGATTGGCCAGTGTCACTTCCCGTGTGCTCTCTAATCATAATCCCAGATGTTTTTTTTTGGTTTTAGGTTATTCACTTTAAAATCAATTCTAAAACTAACTGGAAGTTAGTGTAAGGATTTAACCATTTAAAAAAGAGGGATAGAAATAAAAGAATAATGCTAACACGAGAAAAAAAAAAGGTTAAGTACAGCTGTATATGTTAGTCATTTTCCTGCAGTGAGTGTGTTTACTTAATGTAAAGTGTGTGTGTGTGTGTGTGTGTGTGTGTGTGTGTGTGTGTTTTCTCCCCGTAGCCTGCAGTGTGGCCGACAGATAGCGCAGCTTAAAGACGAGTACGAGGAAAGCAGGAAGCTGTTGGAAGAGAAAGCTACCAAATTAAAGAAGGTAAAAGCACACGCCTCATCTCTGTCGTAAACTTGCCTTTCAGTCCGCAGACGTGTTTCCAGACGTCTACAACCGACCTGCTGGAGGAGCTGAAGTTATTCACGTGAGAACAAACACCATTCCTGCTGTCTGAACGCGACTCTCTGCAGAAGCCTGTCTGTTTGGTCACTAGTTTCAAACGAGTTTAATCCAAACTTAAGTAATTCCAGAAGAAGCCAGCGTAGAAATCATAGTAAAACACCTGAATGTAACAGGACTGGAAAGCTCTGTGGCTCTAATGAACATTGAAATATTTATCGTATTGTATTTCAAATTAATTGAACGAGAGAAATCTGTGCTGAGGATTTCAGAAACGGATTTCGCAGAAGTTCCCGGCTACGAAAACCGTAACAATCACTGAGTGAAGTGAAGTGAAGTGACTTTGTGGCCAAGTGTGGTGAGCCATACTCGGAAGTTGTGCTCTGCATTTAACCATCCAAGTGCACACACACAGTAGTGAACACACACACACCCGGAGCAGTGGGCAGCCATTTTAGCTGCGGCACCCGNCACCTACAATCCCTGCCGGACCCGAGACTCGAACCCACGACCTTCAGGTTCACCTTCAGGTTACAAGTCCAACTCTCGGACCATTAGTCGACTCTCATACGACTGCCCCCAAGAGATTGACGCGTGTAAAGCGAGATGTCACGCTTCGAGCACGATTCAACCTTTTATTATAATAACCACACACAAGCTTGTCTTTCCACTCTGAAGCTCGATCCCTGACCGGTTTTTGGTGTAAAACGAGTTTTTGTGTAGACATTAGATAATACAGATGTCTTTACAGGAAGCTTATTAAGCCACCTGATATCACGATACTTACTGAAGAGCTGACTTTGTATCGTGATTTGATATTATTGTCACGTCAGTGCCGGCGGTTTTCATGGATTTCATGTCACGGAAGACTTTACTCCGTCAAGAAAGAAGGTTCACGGAGTTGGGCAAACATAGCAACAGCGCCATCTACACCAAATAGTGCAAATAATGTCGTTTTTTTTTATTATTTTTTATCCTTTCTTTAAATATCCTTTATGTAAAAGAGCCGTTGTTTGCACTGTTTGCTGTAGATGGTGCTGTTCCTATTTTTGCACATCTACATTTTCCGGTCTTTTCTGTTAAGTTAGAAAACGTTGAAAAATGATGCGATTTATTTAGAAAAGAAATTTCGCCCCGCTCTGTCACACTGTATATAAAAACTCTCCTTGTTCTTTTTTCTCTTCCTTGTTCCTTGTTAAGTCGTTTATTCTGGGAACGTTTCTGTAAATAGTCGTGGATTTGTAGGTGTGGTGCCGCGGACTCGCTGGCACTTTATCAGCGTTTTTGATGATCTTAAGTTAATATTTAATCTCAAGCACTTCTGCTTTTCCTCTTTATTGTTTTGCCCCAGATATAAAACAAGCATTGTGGTGTTTTTTTTTTTTAACATCTAATCATAAAAAATCATTTAAAATGAGTTTTCCTGCTTGAAGCTCTGTGACAATCCCACCTGCCTCTTCTTCCTGTCTCTCAAGGACGCGGTGGAGCAGCGTAAAGCTGACGCGGTGGCCGCTCAGGCCGAGCGCGGTACGGCGGCTGCAGTAGAGCGCCACCCAGTGGCCGCACAGCGTCACAACAACCCTGATATTAAAGGTAGAGCTGCCTGTGCTGCAAACCCGGCGCGCTGTTTACGTCTCTACGTCTTTATCTCGCCCTGATGCTATAGCCGCTTAAACACAAAAAGCACACGTTAAAGTCATAACAATAAAAAATGCCACGAATTACTTAACGAATATTCTCAATTTCTAAGTATTTCTCTCTCTCTCTCTCTCTCTGTTTCTCTCTCTCGATCTGTCTCTTTATATTTCTCTCTTTCTCTCTCACTCACTTACTGTCTGTCTCTCTCTCTCTCTCTCTCTCTGTTTCTGTGTCTGTCTCTTTATATTTCTCTCTCTTTCTCTCTCTCTCACTCACTCATTTATTGTCTGTCTCTCCCTCTCCTCTATCTGTTTCTCTCTATTCCTCTCTCTCTCTCTCTCCCCCCTTTCTGTCTTCCTTTCTACTTCTCTCTCTGTCTCTTTCCCTCTCGCTCTCTGTTTCTATCTCTCTCTGTTTGTCTCTGTCTCTTGTTCTTGCTCTGGCTCTCTTTCTTTCTTCCCTTCCATCTCTCTCTCTCTCTCTCTCTCTCTCTCTAACTCTTGCTCACTGTCTGTGTTTCTTTGTCTCTCGATCTGTCTTTTTATATTTCTCTCTTTCTCTCTCTCACTCCCTTACTGTCTCTCTCTCTCTCTCTCTCTCTCTCTCTCTCTTTCTCTCTCTCTCTCTCTCATTTATTGTCTGTCTCTCCCTCTCCTCTGTCTGTTGTTCTCTATTCCTCTCTCTCTCTCCTTTCTGTCTTCCTTTCTACCCCTCTCTGTTTGTCTCTGTCTCATGTTCCTGCTCTGGCTTTCTTTCTTTCTTCCCTTCCGAGAGAGAGAGAGAGAGAGAGAGAGAGAGTCTACTAAACCCCTTTGGTCCTTCACTACGACCTTACGGACCATAACTTGACAGTGAAGTGGGAAAGGTAGATGAAATGCAGTTCGGTGAGTATGAACAATGCAACGGATCTGTTTCTCCCCCGAAGCCGTTACCGTTAAACAGTTCCTCCTGTTCGTAGTCGAGAAGATCTCAACATCACAGCTTGATCTGTGCTACACAAGAAAATCAGGCTTTAGAGTTTAAAAATATTGGAGAAATATTGGAAAGGAGGAGAGAATTTTTCAGTCATTATAGAATTTAAGTTTTTTTCTTGTATACTTTAGCTTTGGTTTTATAGGTGTGCAGACAGATACGGGTACAAATAGCAAAGAAACAGAAGGAATGTAAAATATGAATGAATGTTCCCTCAGCCCTGAAAAAGCCAGCCATCACCGCACAGCACATGGAGCCAGCGGAGGCCGTCGTGGTGCTGCAGGACAAACAGGCTGGAGCTGGAGCTGGAGCTGGAGCGGGTGCTGGTCCTGATGCTGGTCCCGATGCTGGAGCTGATGTTGCTATTGACACTGGCGTAAGAGCCGGAGCTGGAGTTGGAGTAAGAGCTGGAGCTGGAGCCGGAGCTGGAATAAGAGCCGGAGCTGGAGCCGGAGCAGGAGCAGGAGAGGGACCTGCGTTCGATGCTCCTCGTGGCCTCCCTCTGGACCGTCCCGACCTTCCCCAGGATGGAGGAGCAGGAAAAGGTCTCCCACCAGTCCAGCAGCAGGTTCCCCAGCCGCTCATGGACAGACCTGTGGTGCTGAACGAAGGCAACAAGGCACCCGTCCAAGCAGACGAGTTGGGAGAGCAGCGGCGCCAAATGAGAGGTATGAACAGGGGGCGTGTCCTCGACTGTATTCAGATTAGTTAAGTTGCTGTAAAAAAAAGCACATACGATTAGTAAGGAATAAAACACTTAAGGATGCTAGAGGAAAATAATCCATCAAAAGAATTACTTTCCCAATACCAGCACGTCCTGAAGTGTAAATAAGGAGAACATAGTGTCGTCAAAGAGTACTAATGCTGTCTAACTTGAAAAATAGGCAAACATCAATGAATCAAATTCGGTGGCATGGAACAAAAAACACAGTTTGTAATGTTACTAAGAAACCACCATGTGTAAACTCCTCGATCCTGAAGCGCTGGCACTGGAGACTCCTTCCATAAATTCCATATTATTCTAAACCTGTGATTTGGAGCTGCACTACTGTCAGCCGCTGTTGTAGAAAATTAATCAACACCTTCTGACCAATCAGAATCCAGAAATCAACAGCTTCAATTCAATAAACTCCTCTCGAGTATCAGCTGAAATCTTTACTCTCGTTATTTCCACGTTTAGTGAATTAAAATACCTTGAATATTTGACTGAAATAAAGATAGATTTAAATAGAGTTTAATATTAGAATTAATTTGAATATGTAAATTGTTGTGCTGGTTTTGATCCCGTGTGCAGATCCTGATAATCCGGGAGCAGCGCTGCCTCCTCCCCCGAACCCGGCTCAGGTTCTGCCCAACCCCATCGACCCTCAGCGAGACGCTGCCCTCGCCGCACCGCTCCGACATCGGCAGAGTGAGTACGAGCAGCTCCGTGTGTGTGTGAGTGTGTGTGGGTGTGTTTGGGTGTTTGTGGGTTTTAGAGTGAGTTTCTCACCAGGACTCATTATTCTTGTGCTACAATTTCGTCAATCCTGCGACCACACACATCCACGCGAACGCACTCTCAACGTGCCCGCATCCCTCTTTTCATCCCTCTTTCTTTTTCCTCGTTCCTTATTCTCTTACGAATGAATGAATGAATTATTCGTTCGCTCTCACACCACCCTCTCTCCTAATCCTGACTGACCTCTCTTCCTTTTTATCTCCATGTTTTCCCTCTCATTCCTCTCTCTCCTTTTCTCTCTCTCTCTCTCTTTCTCTGTCTTTTTCTCCGACCCCGCTCAGGCCGCTTCTTTGACGAGAACGAGTCCCCCGTAGATCCGCAGCGCACCTCCAAGCTGGCGGACTACAACGGGGACGACGGCAACGTGGGCGAGTACGAGGCCGACAAGCAGGCCGAGCTGGCCTACAACGAGGAGGAGGATGGTGACGGCGGCGAGGAAGACGCCCAAGGTGAGCCCGGTGGACGGCCGGCTGTCCCTCGCGTCGCTCTTCCTCCTCCGTCCGTCCTCTCTTGTCTCGTCCCCCTCCCTCATGTCCGCCATCACTCGTCTACTTAGTCCAAATAAGGCTTTGTGTAGAGTCACAAGAGAGTGGGGGTGTCTGGGTAGAAGAGCTGTGTGTGTGTGTGTGTGTGTGTGTGTGTGTGTGTGTGTGTGTGTGTGTGTGTGTGTTTTGCTTGCTTTTAGTTCTAAACTAATGCATATACATCATTTGGGTGCACTTTCAGGGAAACATTTTTGGAAGTTTTGTTTAAAGTAAGTGCCCTTGGG
>CM074969.1:2376378-2389827 GCA_037577455.1 Pangasius macronema | reverse complement strand
GGATGTAGAAGATAGGGATAGGTGGAGAGTGATGATTCGCTGTGGAGACCCCTGAAGGGAAAAGCCGAAAGAAGAAGTTGTTTTATGAAGGTTCAAATGGAGAAATAGAAAATGTTTTTACGTTTTTACTTTATACCTTTATACTTTTTTTAAAATCTAATTTGTCTTAGTGTTTAAAGTTGAAACCTGGACTTCCTGGGTCACTTTAATAGGAACATCTGTACACCTGCTCGTTTACGCAGTTATCCAATCAGCCGATCATGTGGCTGCAGCACAATGCCATAAAATCCTGCAGATCGTTTCTGCAGCAGATCTTCTGTTCACAGGTCACACTGGATTTGAGCAGCTGATATATGTTTGTGTGTGTGTGTGTTAAATTAAACTAAACACTCATCAAACTATCAGTACACACTAGCAGGAAAATTAAAATCGTTCCTAACTCAAAATGGGGAAAATAAAAGAAAATACATTTTTTTTAAAAAGCCTCCCATATTCTGGAATAAGGTTCTTTGGACTGATGAAACCAAGATTAACTTGTACCAGAATGATGGAAAGAGAAAAGTTTGGTGAAAGAAAGGAACAGCTCATGATCTAAAGTATACCACATCACGTGTCAAACATGGTGGAGGCAGTGTTATGGCATGGGCATGTATGGAACGGGCTCACTGGTGTCCATTGATGATGTGACTGTGTTACCGTTAATATATATGCAATCGCATCTAGTCATTATTATTAATAAATTCGCTACATACGGTATTTATTTAGCATCTGTACATTTTTTTGTCATTGTTATTTTTCACTTTCTCTTGCTCTGGTGTATGTTGGTTTGGCGATACAACAGTATTTTGTGATGCCAGTAAACTGAACTGAATAGAGAGACAGAGAGACAGAGAAAAGGGGGGGGGGCAGCATGAGCGCGCTCTCTGGTCACATGGGGCGCGGGAGCGCGCGCTGTACAGCCATCCCGTCATCAGCAGTGCACGTTGGGACTCGTGAACGCGCACTGGAGTGTCTCAGTCGGGCGCACATGCGTTCCTTCAGGAGCGTCATTAAACTCGCGCACATCACAAAATGGCGGATTCCGATTCGTGGGGTAAGAAGCGACCCAATGCTTTCTAGACAGTTACATTTCTCTTTTAGACAAGTTCTGAAGGCGGTTTAAAGTTTAAACCTCGTGTGTATGGTGTGTGTCTGTGTGTGGTGTGTGTGTGTGGTGTGTGTGGGTAGACGCGGATAACTTCGAGCCGGATGAGCCGCTGAAAAGGGCGGCGGTGCTGCAGGACCGGTGGGAAGGAGAAGACGAAGAAGACGATGTCAAGGTAACAACAACAACATCAACAACAACAACATTCCTATAAACAGCTTACTGTGTGTTTAAATATCAAACCAGGACTCCAGATGTTTTAGCCGCTCAGCTAGCTAACACAGAGCTAAATGCTAAGTGCTAAGCTAACCTGGCTAGCTTTCGGCCGGCGTGCAGTGTTAGCTGTTAGCTGAAATAGCGGTCTGCTTCTAGCTATTATTCTTATTATTATTTATGATTATTAGTACTACTAAATTAGCGCGCTAACACTCTCACCGCGGCTCGGTAACAAAGCCACCGCTAGCTTACTGCTAAACAGACTTCATTGTGCTAAAACAGGATAAAGCGCCTGTGTGGATATTTTACAGTTAAACTCTTACGCTGGGGTTGTGACATACCGCTAGCGTTAGCATTAGCATTAACAGCAACAGCTGCTCATGCGACGTTGTCTCACGTGTGAGAGAGAGAGAGAGAGAGTGTGTGTGTGTGTAAGAGAGAGAGAGAGAGAGAGAGAACGTATCGTATCTGCAGTAAGTCCGTGTTAAACGCGCTGTTTGTTTGCGACAGCTGGGAAAGTTCGTGTTTTATGTGACGTCAGAGTGACGAGATCCTGTGAACCGGAGCAGCAGCGCAGCGTCTGAGTCATGCTGCGGCCTGGATCAGAGAACTGTTCTAGAATCTATTACAACTGAGAGAACCATCTAGAAGTGTTCTAGAATTACGTAGAAGCGATGGAACTCTCTCTAGAATTCTTCTAGAAGCTGATAGAACTGTCTGAAAGTGTTCTAGAATTACAGGGAACAGCTGAAACTGTCTAGAATGGTTCTAGAACTGATAGAACCCCATCAGTGTGTTCTAGACTCTTTTTAGAAATCTTCTAGAATTTCTTAGAACTGATAGAGCCCTCTAGGAGTGTTCTAGAATCGCTTGGAACTCTCTAGAATGTTCTAGATTCACGTAGAACTGATACGACCAACTATTTGGACATTTTGCTAAAAGGTGTTAATTTCCCGTGTGTCTGGAGTCTTTTGGGACGCTCTGGAGAATCCTTTAGAAGTGCCATCAAACATGTTATCGGCGTTCCGGAATCCCTTAGAAGTGATACTGAATGTCTACAAGTCTCTTGTAGGTGATATAGAATCTATTCCCGGTGTTCCAGAATGTCTTAGTGGTGATATAGGATCCTTTAGCAGTGTTTTGGAGTCCTTTATATAACTAGGTATAAAATGTCTCTGAGGCATTCCGGAATCCTTTAGAGGCGTTCTAGAATACCCGAGTGGTGTTCCAGAATCCATTAGAAACGATGTAGACTTTTATTAGAGGTGTTCTAGAATCCAGTTAAAGTGATATATAGAATATATTAGGTGTTCCAGAACATCTTGGAATTTGTATAGCATCCCGTAGAATTGTTACATTGTCTCTCATAGGTGAAATCGAATTCTTTAGTGGTGTTCCGGAATTCCAGAATCCCTTAGAAATGATGTAGAATTTATTGGAGGTGTTCTAGAATATCTTAGAATCTGTATAGAATCTATTTCTGATGTTCCGGAATGTTGTAGTGGTGATATAGAATCCTTTAGTAGTGTTTTGGAGTCACTGAGGCATTCCAGAATCCTTTAGAGGCGTTCTAGAATACACGAGTGGTGTTCCAGAATCCCTTAGAAATGATGTAGAATTTATCGGAGGTGTTCTAGAATATCTTAGAATCTGTATAGAATCTTTTTAGAGGTGTTCCAGAATCCCTCAGAAGTGACAAGGAATCCGTTAGAAACGTCATGGTGTGCGACACAGGATCCCTTAGTGGGTTTTTAGCGATATTGTGTTGCTTAGTAGTGATGTAGGATCCTTTCCCTGTGTTCCAGAATTCCTTAGAAGGCTTCCGGAATCCCTCAGAGGTGATAAAAGAATCCCTTAGAAGTGATATGAAAATCTCTTGACCGGGCTCCAGAATGTTTTAGAAATGTTTCACGGTGATGTCACTGAAGTGAAGTGGAATCTTTTAAAGATGTTCCAGAATTTATTAGAAGTAATAAACCATAAAGGAGTTATTTGGAATCCTGTCTATGAATTCCAGAACTCGGATTCGGCATCAGCTTTTTGTTTTTTCTCTCAGCGAACAGTGTTTGTGTGGGTCCCCCCCCCCCCCCCTTCTTATACACGTTTTTCTGGAAAGGCCGTCTGTCGCTTTTCAGCTGCTTGTCACCAGAACAATGACGGTCCACTGACGCGCGCGAACCGGGTTCGTGACCTTTAACCCTTTGACCTCTAACCTTTAAAAAAAAATTCTTTTTCACCATCTTTGCTTTTGGAGTCTAAATCTTTTTCTGCTTTTGAAGAATCGGCGATGATGCGGCTGTGACACAGAGAAGCGCTGACCAGAAAGATCATTTTTATTTTGTTCTTTTATTGAAGTTTGTGACTCTAAACAAGAATTTTACAGATCTCGAGTTTTCATCATCGTCTAAACGTTAATTCATAAAGAAGGAAACTGATATTTCTTTTTTTCTTTGAGGGTTTACAGGTAACGAATATGAAAAGTTGAGCTATTTTGGGTTCGTTTTTTTTTTAAACATTTAAATTTACTGAATTGCTTTTGCGTTTCTCTTTTCTCCTGCAGGACAACTGGGACGATGATGAGGAGGAAGAACAGAAGGTGGAGGAGAAAAAAACAGGTGCGGTTGTTTTCCGGTTTAAAGCCAGTTACATGCTGCGCGGTTTACGCGGTGTTTGATGAGCCGCGTATTGCGAATCCCTCTGCGACGAGCCGCAAGTACAGCGATGATAAACAACCAATGAGAGGCTGAGAGGAAATAAAATTCGTCTGCCCTCCTGCGCAGCAGATCCCTGAATCCGGTTGATCATCCAGCTATTTGTGCAGGAGAGGAGGGGTGAAATGTAAACCTAATAATAATAATAATAATAATAATATTGAACATGTCCAAACCATCTTAATCTGGCCTCCCTAACTTTGTCCCCCAAACGTCCAACATGAGCTGTCCCTCTGANNNCCATACAGCATGGCCGCTCTCACCACTGTCTCGTTCACCTTCCCCTTGACTCTCGCTGATATTTTTCCATCACACAGCTGATAGCAAGACTCCGCTTTCAAAGACGCGATGCACAGAATTCACTTATTTTCATTACTCAGCATTAACGTGTTTAAACTAGATGACTAGCTTGTCATAATTTACAGTCAGATTACGCGAGCCTGGAGATTTCCATGCAGTCAGAACATGACTGTTGGAGCTTTCTTTAGCCCCGAGCTAATGGAGTATCGATTTGTCGTTTTGTTCCACTGACGGATGGTGGATGGATTATTTTTGGCATGGAGCGCGCCGCCGTTTCAACAATTATCGCTCTATTCTAAAGCCCCGTTTTAGCTAAATGGTTCCTGCTGACTGATTCAGCCTGTGTAATTACAGACATTCCTCACTGGCGCTTTAATAAATTATTCACAACCATTAAAACCGCATTAGGATTAAATGTCCAAGTTACGGACTTTTATCTAATTATATGTGGAGTCGTGCTTGGGTATAAAAATATTGCATGGCATCCAGATGTAATTCATGAAGATTTCATGTTTCACTTCTCTCTCTCTCTCTCTCTCTCTCTCTCTGTGTGTGTGTCTCTCTCTGTCTCTCTCTCTCTCTCTGTGTGTCTCTCTGTGTCTCTGTCTCTCTCTCTCTCTGTGTGTGTGTCTCTCTCTCTCTCTGTCTCTCTCTGTGTCTCTCTGTGTGTGTCTCTCTCTCTCTCTCTGTGTCTCTCTCTCTGTGTGTCTCTCTCTCTCTCTCTCTGTGTGTCTCTCTGTCTCTCTCTCTCTGTGTGTGTCTCTCTCTCTCTGTGTCTCTGTCTCTCTCTCTCTGTGTGTCTCTCTCTCTCTGTCTCTCTCTGTGTCTCTCTCCCTCTCTGTCTGTCTGTCTCTCTCTCTCTGTCTCTCTCTCTCTCTCTCTCTCTCTCTCTCTCTCTCTCTGTCTCTCTCTCTCTCTCTGTTTTTCAGAGGTGAAAGTTCCAGAGAAGAAAAAATTGATCAATAAAATCAAAGAAAATGAAAATGAAAAGAAACAAGAGGAGCTGAGGAAAAGGGTGAGTCGCTTTTTTTTGTATTGCATTCATGTTTTTGTTTTTTAATAATATAAATATAAACAGAAATATAAACAGAATCCCCTCTTTAGACTCGGAGCTGATCCAGGATCAGTAGCATTTTTTTTGATGAGGAATAAAGATTGAGATCATTGAGACCTGAAAACCTTTTAAAAAGTAGGAAACAGTTCTGGCACAAAGCAGATTAATGAATTGAAGAAAAAAAAAGAAAAGAAAAAAAAACACTTGCCATAGTTCAGCAACTCTAGTTTTTTAACATGAACCTGATACACTGGTTTATCCAATCACATGCTCTTATGCAAATTAGTTTAGCTGAAGGCAGCTCATCATACCAGAAACTAGCTACAGGGCTAGAGCTCAGAAAGGAGTGTTTTCTCAAAGACGTTTTGTTTTATTTATTTATTTATTTATTTATTTTTACCTTTTCGAGTCTGATTTACTGAGCTCACATCTGGCTTGTTTAAAAATAAAAGTTTAAAGATGACGCTCCAAGTCTCCAAGTTCAAAGCGGACATCTCGTCTGTTCGGACTTGTAAAGTTCTCAGTTAAGAAATCCTAACACGTTTCTTCCCGTCGATATCCGAACAGCTACAGGAGCCCCAGGCCAATTCCCAGCTCGCACCTGAAGAGCAGGCAGCCGAGAAACTGCGCCTGCAGAAGCTGCAGGAGGAGTCGGACATGGCGCTCGCGTGTGACGCCTTCGGTGAGCCGAGTCAAGATCTTTTTTTCCTCTAAATCGCATCATTCCTACACAAACCGTTCATCGTTTATTAACCGTAATCTAAAATTAACCAGCCTCAGATGCTAAACTGTGAAATAATCGCTGCACATATTTTACTACTTCATCCGAAGAAACACAATATCAGTATCCACATCAGACTAATGGTCTGAGAGTCGGACTTGTAACCCGAAGGTGAACCTGAAGGTTGTGGGTTCGAGTCTCGGGTCCGGCAGNACTTGGATGGGTTAAATGCAGAGCACAAATCCCGAGTATGGCTCACCACACTTGGCCACAAAGTCACTTCACTTCACATTCAACTAAGCAGCTAAACCTCAACTAGAGAAAATGATGAAGATGATGATGATGATGATGATGATGATAACACTAACACTCGGACTCTTCTGATCTGCAAGGTGTTGAGACGACTACCACAAACAGTGCCTCGGGAATTGAAGCCATGTGTCCCTCGACTAAGGAAGACTTTGTAGTTTTTGAGAAATTACTGAGAGACAAGATTACACAGTTTGAAAAGTCGGTGCATTATTCCAGCTTTTTGGAATCGCTGTTTCGGGAGCTCTGTCTTTCACGTGAGTAGATGTCCCCGGACTCGGCGTGTGTCCGTGTTGTGTTTCTTGTCGGGTAAAAATAAATGCAGGTATTCGGTATAATTTTGCACTGAAGTCTGTAAGGATTATTTATTATTGTTTCACAGTGGAAATAGACGACTTGAAGAAAATCAGCACTTCCCTGTCAGTTCTTCTCAGTGAAAAGCAGAAGCAGGAAAAGGTAAGATGTGAAGTTATTTTCGTCTCCATTATTTATTGTTTATTTATTAATCATCCAATAGGCGCATTTCCTATTATAGTTGGTTAAGAGTAAAATAAAGGCATGTCGTTTATTGTGCTTTTTCACCTGGAAACCTTTTGGGGTTGCAAACTTTTGCACCTAGCTGTATCCTAGAGAGGGAGACGGTATAGTTGTTTGGTCCTGACTGGGCATCCCATCCAGGCTGTATTATTCCAGCCTCGTTCCAGGGATAGGCTCCGGAGCCAGCAAGCCCGGAATAACGAGCTTTACTTAATCAATAATCACAGAAGCCCGGGTGTAATTCCTCATCCGTGCAGCAGAGGGAGCCGTCTGCTTGCTTACTGTTATACTGTTCCGTTAACCCTCTTGATATTCTGAAGATGTTTAATTCTAAGAGAGAATAAGTCCGTCCTTGCTTATGTCTTGTCACGTGATATTCTCCCTGTAGGAAAAAGCCAAAGGCACGAAGAAGAAGAAGAAAACCGTCCTTGCTGGCGGAGGATTAAAAGCAAAAATGAAAGATGAGTTTGACGATTACGGCGACTTCGACGGCGGCTACAACGATTACGAGGACTTCATGTGACGAAGGCTGAATCACACCCCCACCCCACCCTACCCCCATCCTCGCCAAACACATCCGCCTCTCCCCCCACACACACACACACACACACCCTCTGAAGACATACAGCGTCCCCCGTCTCTCATTTTCTCTCATCAGTGCCATCCTGGAGTAAACTGAACACTGTGTCAACCTTTGACTTTTTTTTTTTTTGCTTCAGTGGTCAAAACAACTCTTAGTGAAGCTGCTATCACCAAAATTTCCATTTGGTGACAAAAGGAAGATCTATCAATCAAATTGCCTTGTATTGACAACTCTGCCTCTGACAAAGACTTTAGGACGCGAGACATCTTTGCACAAGTGTCTTCTCCAATTGGCCAACAAACGTACATAAGAAAAAGAAATAATAATCATCATAATGCCTTATATAAAATATTACAGAAAACATGTTTATTTTGGTTGAAATACTGAAATAGCTGATGGTGTTAACGTCTGTGCAATTTTATTTACATAGAAACAAACAAATGTGATATTCTATGCAAAATAATTGTATACAGGATGTCTAGGGGGGGATAAAAAAAAAAAGAAAAACACGGATATTTTCCTCTGGTGGAAATTTCCACAGAATTATATCTATAGCTCTGATTGCCAGTTGTCAGCAACATCAAATGCACATAATTCAACAATTATTTTATTTTATTTTTTTTTCCTTGAAAAATGTCGGTGCATTTTCAGCAGACAGACACTACATGAGGAGCACTGGTGGTAGGTACACTTTTTAAAAAAAGAAAAAAAGAAAGAAAGGATGGAAAAGCAGGGAAAAGAAAAGTAAGTACAATTTGAAAGCGGCGTTTCTCATGACGTGCTATTGAATTGTCCTGAAAGTGATTTTTCTTTTCTTTCCGTTTAAATGTTTACTTTGCTCTAATGCTGGTCGAGTTAAATTACTAGTGCAGGAGTGTGGGGCTTGGTCTTTGGTTGTAGCTTCTGCAGCTTTGTAGCGAGGAGGAAGATTACAGGCGAACAGAAAAAAAAAACGTTTTCTCCCAATCGATATTTGAGGTTTTCCTTTTTGTTTGTTTTGGGGTTTTTTCCCCCCCTTCTAACCATTTCGGGGAAAAAAAAAAGAAGCAAAAAATGGTCAAGAAGATGCCAGCAGTGTGGTTTTTTAAGGATCTAATTTAATAAAAATGATTGGTTGGTTGAAAATGAATTTTTTATTTATTTATTTATTTATTTTTGGAAAACCTCTGTAGGGTGAGGCAAACACAACAGACATTAGCATTTACGTTCTGGTTACTTATTGTGTATGAAATAAATATCCCATTATTTACAATTTCAAGTAGTAACTATGAATCACAGTACAGGTAAATGTTAAGTATATGCCTTAAGAATAGCTGTTTAGGTTAAAAGAAAAAAAAAAAAAAGCTAGCACCACCTTGGATTAACTACTTGCTTGTGATTGGGTTAAAAAAAAAAGAAATCATTAATTGTTACTGCTCAATAGTATTCCTGGAACTTTTCTTATTTCTGATCTTACTAGGAACCTGCTGATGTGTTTTACATCTCATGAAAACAAACAATTTAACCTAAAATACACATGAGGACGTTCTCCAGGACCAGGGTTAGGAACCTGTACTCTAACCCATAGATGATGTTTCTCAGTACACCTTTTAACATGTAGGAATTATGCACTATCATTTACTATTATGCTCAAAGTTGTTCACACCAGCATAGGAGAGCTTTCCAGCCCATTTCCATTACACATTCATTATGAGCTTTGGCGCATGGTCGGGAATCGCCTGTCGGGGTTGCGCGTACTTCTTCTCCGGCTGTTACGGAGTGCGACTGACGAGTCTCCTCTCTGCCTTCGGTTGCCTCTCCCTGGACGAGTTGTCCCCGCTATAGCCCGGCCTGGAGCATTCTGGAGCTGCTGGAACACGCTCTGTCTGGTGACCTCTTTGTCACCACAAGTGAAGATTAATGCCACACCTTCATTGCTCTTCATTACTCGTGATGTCCCATCTGACGTACCCTCAAAACAGCGTCCAAGTGCTATCTCCTTAGCTGTGCGAGGGTCTTGGTCGGTAACTGTGTAGATGCCGTAATTATGGCCCAAAGGATCCAGTGGTGCAAGCATGGTGAACTCATTGGTGTCATTGTTAACAGCCAGTGGAAGATGATTTACCAAGTACTCTTGTAGCATGCTGTTGACACTGTCTCGCTTGCAACTACCCTGTGGGATCACCTTCACTAGGGTGCGATCCACTCGGTCTTGGTCATAGAGCATGCCACTGCATTTGAACTCCAAACAGACTGCTGAGACACTTGACTGGTCCCTGTCTCGGATACTACGGGTGTCACGGAGGCCATATAGTTGGCCAACTGTTCTCGGGTGGGTGCCTCCCATGTTGTTTGAACGGACATTGATTTCATGCGGGCTGTTGATTTTTACTTTAATAAAGCAAGCTCGGTATTCCGTTGGCTTTGGCCACCAGCTCAAGTAGTCTTCTGTCCAACTCATTGGATCGTCCTCATTAAAAGGAACAGTGTTGTAGTCATAACCATCTCCTTCGACTCTTGAAAAGCGGAAGTGAGGTGCATTAAATGGAGCTTCTTCACACTCCTTCAGTTTTTCAAACGGATAAATTGGACCATTTGCTTCTTCAGCTGTGTTTGGGCTGGGTTTTGCTATGTTGATACTGAATGCTGTCTTCTTGATTCTAGGATCATCGTGATCTGTTCTTCTGTAGTTCAGCTTATTCAAATAGGGTTGTGGGACACCAATGATGTTGGGATTTAATTTTGGTGCTGAAGCTACTGCTTCCAGTTCTTCCCCTCCAAGGTTTGCCATGACATAACCAGAATAAGCATCTGCTCTTTGGTCATCACAGAAGGCAGGTAGACATGCACCGTTGGGACCAGTGATGACACTATCAAACCTACCCCATGCACGAGGGTTGCTGGCGTAACCAGCTGTAGGCTCCATATTTATCAGTGTTATCACAACACCCTCAACTTGCTCACTTGGCATAAATCGTTCACTACGGAAAGCTCGGACTTTAACGTAGCATCTTCTGTTTTCAGGCACGTCCAAGTTAAACAACCTTCTTTCTCGGATTTCCATGTTTCCTATGAGGAAAGTCCTTTCTTCTCGCTTTCGTCGTTGTTTCTTGTCCACATGAAGCTGTCCTTCTTCTTCCCAAAGACCAGTCTCAGGGTTAAGGGACCACAACTTCATTGACTTCAGATGTTCCGGCATTTTCACTTGGGCCGCATCAAGGCGAACTTTTACTTTTCCAGCATTTAGTGACTCACCATCCACCTCATCCCTGAAGTCAACTGAGAACATGCCGTAGGTTCTCAAGGGAAGAGTATCGCCTTCGGTGCCAACAAAGTTGAGATCGCTTTGAGCAGCTGCTGCTGTGGATACATCTCTTGGGTCCATGAAGGTAACGCTAGCCTTCACATTACCTACAAATACCTCTCCATTCTGCCTGTAGAAAGAGTTTGGTGGAATTTCAATCTCAGCCATAGGTTCCTCACCTTGTACTTCTCCAAGCTGTAGTTTGTTGGTGTCGGTTGAGCTTAAGGTAACAGGAGGCTTTTTCCTCAGCATTTTGATCTCATGGTACACAGCTCCACCTTTGTTGTTGAACAAAAGTACTTTAGTAGTGTTCACAAACTTTTGCATGTTGTCTACAAAAGTAAGAACCAGCCTCTCAGTATCTGTGGGAACCTGGATGGAGAAAGTGCCCTTGTATCCTGTTCGGCTAATCGTTTCTCCATCCATGTAGATGTGTCCAAACCTTAAGGGCTCTCCCGTATCTACTGCAGTAGCACGGCCACGAACTATTGTCTTTGTTTCCACACATTTTTTGCAGCCACACTGGGTGACCACCATAGTAGGTAACTGGTAGCCTTGGCATGTTATCTGTCTCTCTTCCATTTTGGACACCCCACAACAGAAAGATATGGAGTCTTTGCATCGAATACCATTGTCCAGCTGGCCGGTGCATGTTTCTGTGGGGCATCTTCCTACGTTATAGTAAAATGAGTTTGTCTGGTTCTGGAAGCAGTCATAAGGCAGACGGATCATGTGGGATTCAGGATTCGGGCTGCATGCAGGTTCAGCCTGACCTTTTTTTTTTAAGATAGAAAGAGATTCCAAGGTGAACAAAGCGACGATAAACAAGTGGTAAATTTATTCATTTATTTTTGTCTGTTTCATAAAAGACTCACCTATGACTGACAGCGTGGCTGGCTTGGATTTAATAGCACCATTCTCGCTGCTGGCTCTGCAGTAGTAGTCTCCTGCCTGATCCATTCTTAGGTTCCTCAAAACCAGTGTCTCATCGTAGTGATATACACTCTTCTCAAGCAGAGTTCCATTGTGAAACCTGGAATTGGTCAGTGTTTGTACATGAGGAAATTAGCTGGTTCATAGCAAAGGTGATGTATTATACAGAAAGAAGAGATCTGGGGGATTTATTGAAATTAGTGATGTCTACATTCTATGGCAATGGAAAGGTGTGAAGGACTTTAGAAGCCCTTAAAAGGTTCTTTGTAGGACACTGTGCAACTAGAACACCCTTGAGGAACCCTTTTTTTCCCTAGGAGTTGATGTATGCTTGTTATTGCAGTGTATATACTCTAGGAAGAAGATGCCTCAGTAGTGAGTGGGTCAAACTTTGGGAAAGTGTTTTGTTCCTGAACCTTCAAGGGTTTCCCCTGAGGGACAAACTGAACTATATTGGGAAGCTGTTTCCTTTTATAAGGAAAAACGATGAAAGCATCATTCTTTATTTTGGTAAACTGCATACATTTGGAAACATTACTGCATTAAGATCTGATTTGCATCTTACCACTGGTACTCATCAGGTTCAGGTGAACCAGTAACCTTGCAGCAGAAGGCAGCTGTCTGACCCTTTCTCCTCGCTTTAGACTCTGGGTTCTTTTGCACATACAGGTTTTCTGAGGAAGATACATGGAGGGATTTTTATTTTTTCTCCATTTGAGGTTAGCACTACATTCAAACGTGTTGAATCCTTACTTGCTCTCTCCAGCTTCACGTGAAGTACAGCTGTGGGCTCAGAACTCAGTGGCATGACGATTTGCTGAGGCGTATGGCCCTGCAGCTTGATCAGCAGCGTAGTGTTGCCGTCTGGGCAGATCCCTGGTACGCGGAAGTGTCCGTTGTGGTCAGATAGCGTGAGAAGTTTGGGGCTTGTTCCTGAAAGGAGAATGGCTGCCCCAGGAGCTGGGAGACTTCCAGCTCTACGAACTGACCCAAGCACCATGTGGTCCTCACACATGCAAGCATTGCAGTCCGTGTTCGCCTTACCCATCACGCACTGCAGACTACAACCTAAATCAACAACACAGATGGAGACTTTTGGACACTTTGTAGAAAAATTGTACTAAAAACGGTACCGTTTCTGACTTGGATGGTATCGGCAAATTGCAGCTACGTGAATTTCCTCACATAGAAAAAAAATCTCTGAAAACTCATACGTTTTACATAAGTGCATAATTATTGGCCATAAGAGAAGATGCTACAGTATTTTTCAAGTGCTTGCTTAGACTGTTCAAAGCGTGAGGTCTGGGTCCACATCCAAACCACCGTCTGCCAATTGATGACCCCTGCTCAATGTTTTATTGTAATTTTTTGCTAGAAATCTAAAATGTAGTGTACCTCTGGTGGTACAATGATCAAGTTCTAATTATATACATCGAATGAGTATTAAAGGTTGAATGCAGTTATTTTCCTGTCATGTCATGTTCCCCAGGAGAAAACTGATCCTTGAGTTTACCATCCCAGAGACAAGCACTGATACAGTTTGGTCCCTTTTTGGTACTATACATGTATCCTTGTTTAACAGTAAGATTACAGGGTGAAGAGGTGAAGAAGGTACAGGAGTTTAAGTACTTGGGGTCAACAGACCAGAGTAATGGAGA
>CM074969.1:2335101-2346058 GCA_037577455.1 Pangasius macronema | reverse complement strand
GTCTTCTGACACATTCAGGAGAGAGGTGTTTACTCTCGGGCGTTTCTTGGTAACATGACTATCTGAGAGAGAGAGAGAGAGAGAGAGAGAGAGAGAGAGAGAGAGAGAGAGAGGGTGAGAGTGAGAGAGAGGGTGAGAGTGAGAGAGAGAGAGAGAGAGAGGGGGTGAGGGTGAGGGTGAGAGAGAGTGAGTGAGAGTGAGAGGGTGAGAGAGAGAGTGAGAGGGTGAGAGTGAGAGAGAGTGAGAGTGTGTGAGAGAGAGAGTGAGTGTGAGTGAGAGAGAGAGAGCGTGTGTGTGTGTGTGTGAGAGAGAGAGATAGAGAGAGGGTGAGAGAGAGAGAGAGAGTGAGAGGGTGAGAGAGAGAGTGAGAGGGTGAGAGTGAGAGAAAGAGAGAGAAGGGTGAGTTTGAGAGAGAGAGTGAGAGAGAGAGTGCGTGTGTGTGAGAGAGAGAGAGCGTGTGTGTGTGTGAGAGAGAGAGAGAGAGAGAGAGAGAGAGTGAGAGAGAGAGAGAGAGAGAGAGAGAGAGATTGTTGAAGGAGTGACTGTTTTTAGCTGCTACAATGCAAGTGATAACAGGAATTAAACTTTTTGCAGACAATCCACAACATTAAATGTAACTATAAAAGGACAAACAATGCCATGATGCTCTTTAATAAATAAATGAAGAACGTTAGTCACAGGCTCATTGCTGTGGTCTGAGAGGAGTAACACACTTCAGGGTGCTAACAGTAACGCTGCTTCATCACACCCTTCGGTCACTGATTGTTTTCCCGGAGCAGCACACCGGCATGTTTTACTCCCTAATGCTAATGCAGGCACTTGAACTGAAGAACCTCCAGAAAGCCATCGGACAAACGGAAGCTGGATATTAGGACGTTGCCCTAAAAATGGACCAGATTAAATAAAATGTTCTGTTAAATGAACGTGCACCAAATTTTAAATAATTTAAAAAACATTACTGTAACAGTATAAACTGAATTAAAGAATGACTAATGTAACTGAATTTTTTTGCCTTATTCCATTAAAGTAAAATTTACATCGCAGTCAGGGATTAATTTCAGCCCTGCAGCTGAAGGGTCTTACAAAATTTCCTCAATATATCTATATGAAAAATATCTAAGGACTGATCTTTCACTTCATTGCTTTTAATTAATTTTTTATTTTTAGAAAAATCCATTACCACAGACAGTTAATGACTTCAATGTCAGGATTTTGACCTTGAAGGTTTTAGTGAAGGTTGTTGAAGTCTTGTTTAAAATTGAATGATGTAACAAATCAACTCAAACTCAAAAACTATTTTGATCTCATTTAAATAAATGTTTAATTCAATTCTAATTCTTAGTGATGCAAACCTTCAAGGAAAGTGCGCCATACTTTTCAGTCCTGTTTCAGGGTTTTTCCCTCTTTAATTCCTCTGCATGATCACGCCGTAAAAGAAACCCGGCGACGCGTTACATGTTTTCGCAGGAAGTAGAATCTGTGCGCGGCTGATGAGTATTCCTGTCCCGTAACGGAGGCCGAGTCTGAAAACATCCCTGTGATGGATCTTCCAAATGGCAGCTGGATTCTCCTTTCTGCTCAGCACCAAATCTCCTTTCTGTCTTATGATCATTTTTTGGGGAAACTAAAATGTGGATTAAGTCTTAAGTGTTTATTTGATGTTGAGGTTAATGGAGTGGTGATAAAATAAATTATACAAGCTAAAAATTTGCATTTTGCTCCCTGCGCAGTTCACAATATGTATTGCTAGAGGTCGCTGTTGTCCTGCAGCGACGTGACGAAATGAATTTCCAGACCAAAAAAAACCCACAACACATAAATATTACCTCAAATCATCACACCACTGCTGACATGCGGTCGAGTCTGGTACTGTATAATGTGCTATTTGGGTCAAAGTCGAGTTCCATCAGGAAAAAAATAAAAATAAAGCCATTTCCACCCAGAAACCTGAACAACACTGAAACCATAAAACTGAGATGGTCCACAAATGTGCAGCTTGCGCAATAAATGCACTGTATTAAAACCTCATAAAGCCTAAAGGCTGAGACGCCTGGGATTTAAAGGTCACGAAAGCCCAACAGGGAGAAAAAGTAATGGCACCTTACGCATTCAGCCTGCAGCATCAGGACAAGGTCGGAATCCAGTCACTGCCGGTTTTGCTTCCTCAGACAGGATTCTCAAGTCTGTAAGAGCGTCATTGATTTTGGACTTCATCTGCGTGGAGTCTTGCTATTGTCTTTACTCCAACAGCACTACGAGTTGTGATTCATGACGGCTCCAACGAGGCGAGGGAGTCTCCAAAGTAATCACCTCACACAAAACAGGTGCTGAAATAAATGATTCACTCCATTCAGGGCTCTGAACGCCCCACTCCCAGGTCGGATAATTACATAAATAAAGCTTAGATTTGTGACTCATCTTTTTTTTTTTCCCTCCCCACTAACCAAACCAGATACCATCCCGCGTTTGAACCTCTCACTAGAACATCTGTGTCCAGAGCATCAGGAATTAACATTTGAGAGCCAGATGTTTAATTTAAGCTCAAAAAAAAGTTGTGTAGTATTCACGACATCTCGAAGAGCTCCTCAGACGGTTTGTAGGACGTCCTGAACACCAGGAACCCAGTCATCAGCAATGACAATGACGGCAAACAAACAAACATGATAATAAAGGTCGAGAGAACACTGGTAGGTTCATCATTTCACCGATTCGCTACAGGAGTCCCCCAGCATTATTATACAGCATCCCGTACCACTGCCGTGCTGACGATACACCACCTTCCTCCACCCACCTCCCAAACCCCAACTAAACCCATCGCTCTAACATCTCTTCTGGGATGAAGTCCCACAAAACCTCAACAAACCCATAAATGCTGGATGCATTTTGGATGTTCTTCCCATCATTGAATCACAGCACATCAACCCCCAGATATCTGCAGATGTATTTTTCACAACATCAGAAGAATACAACTTTACCTCACAACACAATCGGTGTAAACTCTCATACAACCGCTAGAAATTTCCAGATTTGGTGCCATAAAAATTCCAGCAGAATGTATGAATGAATTTAATGGTACAGTGTAAAACATTTACAGTAAAGTATCGTAAAATCTGACATAGAACAACACAGTCCAAATCTAGCCATGGGGGTCACAGTCCAGTGACTTCTGTGTACTCCGAATTTCATACCGGATCGGTCGAGGCCCGGGTTAACAACGACCGCCATCGGCGCCATTGACCTACAGGGCGCCGGTGGAAATTGGGCTACTGTTGGTCGAAGACGTAGAGGAGGATGCAGAAAATAGGGATAGGTGGAGAGAGATGATTCGCTGTGGCGACCCCTGAAGGGAAAAGCGAAAAGAAGGAGAGGAGAGGAGAGAGAGACAACACACAGTCCAGTATGTTCGCTCATTTGGCTGATGCTTTTAAACAACATGCAGGATACAACCGAGCTGAAAATTAAGAGCGTTGCTCAAGGGCCCAACCTTGGCAGCTTTGGGATTTGAACACATGACCTTCTGATCTGTAACTCAGAGCCTTACTGACCGAGCCACCACAACTAGCTTATGCTGACTCAACCACGTCTACCACCGAATTAACTAAATTAATTAAATGTGTTAAATGTTAATCAGAAAAAAACATAACATAACACACACAAGGAAAGAAGGACGTTAAGGATGTCACTGGCTGCGAGTCATTCCGTTATGCAACAGCCACCACGGGGACATTCTTGGAAAATGATTTCCTAGTTTTGTCAAATCTGCGTAAGCAAACACAAAGGCACCGAGTCAAAGAAATGCCAAGCAGGGCTAAACGACACTATCCGGGAAGCCCGGGGGTGAAAAACGACACGGTTCTTCTGATTCGACGCATGATGTGTGGGCTGAGTTATAGCACCTTCACTCTAAGAAGCTTTGTAAGAGGCGGTGAACAGCGCGAGCCGTGTGCAGGGTATCAGTCAAAACACCACGAGATTTACACTAAGTGTGTTATTATTAATGTACAGCGAGTGTGTGGAGAGATGGATGTGGGTGATGAAGTGATAAGAGGTGTGTAGGAGGACATGCTGAGTGGTGTTATGAGGAAATCGAAATACCTGCTGTCTTACTTATCAAACCCACACAACATTATTAGAAATGCAGGAACATTCCGCAGACTGGAGTGAGGTTTCAGGGGGACTGGCGCTTTTTCTGGCACAGTGCCGAGATTATGAAACAAAGCACTGTTTCTTATATACACACACATANAAGACCAGGGAAAATATTACAAGTATTCACACTTTGCACTGGTGGATCGTAACCAGGTTGTAAGAACTTCTTCAAAAACTAACTTCTTAAAAATCTAAACCCCTTGAGAATGTTTGGGGATGGATGGTGAGGGAAGTTTACAAAAACGGACGTCAGGTCCAGACTGTGGTGCCCTTCATGAAGCCATCTTCACCACATGGAGCAACGTTCCCACCAGCCTCCTGAAAACAGCTGCATCGAGCATGCCGAAACAAGTGTTTGAAGTTATCACCAAGAACGGTGGAACTACTCACTACTGAGTCCTTTTTTTAAACACGTTTAGCTCTGTTGTGGGTATTTTTGGGCGATGGGCTTAAACTTTTGATCCAAAGAGGAGGTATATGGAGGTAATAAACGAGGAGATGAAGCTAGTGGGTGCAAGTGTTGAGGATGCAGAAGATAGNAGCAGTTCTTACAACCTGGTTATGATCCACCAGCGCGAAATGTGAATACTTGGAATGTTTCCCCCGGTCTTAAGATTATGATCAGGAGTGTATATACAAGACTTTTTTTCAAAAGAAGAAAACAATCCAATTAACCCACGTAAGGTGCGATATGTGGCATACGTATAAGTGACACCGGGGGAAGAGGGACTGAGTCTTCTGTTTTGTCTGGTTTGTAACTTTTAATTGTTTTATTTATTGACTGATTTATTTCATTGCCTAAAATGACGATAAAACGACAGATTATAGAGAAACGCACAGAGACGGCTTTCTGAGGTGAATGAGGCTTTTAACAAGCACAATGCTCAGCAGATTTTAAGAGATCCTTCCCATCCTGTCTGGATTGAATTCGACAAGCTCTAGGAGGTGATCGAGGGAACCTAAAGCTAAAAGGAATATTTTAACAATGAACGTTATTTTCCTTGATCATTTGTTAATTTCAGATAAAGTATTTAGGCCTGTCTATTTGCTCATTACGACAGGAGATTGAAGCTACTTCACGTTCTATGGTTTGGTTAATGATTTACGTTTCCCTGTGTGCACGCAAGTGTTTTGATCCAAGCATCGTGAAACCACTGGCAATTTTCCAGAACCTAATCCAGAAAATAATCAATGACAGGGTGGTGTGATGAAGCGGAGTTACAGTTACAAGCACAAAGTTGATTATTTTCCCACAACAGCACATCTTAAAGTGTATTATTCCTCTGATACTGTAGGAATTTGCCAACTGTGATGAATTTATTTAGTAAAGAACATCAGGTTTTCCTTTTTTTAAAAAAAAAAATCCTTTTACAGTTACATTTAATGCTGTGGAACATCTACAAAACCAGTTCCTGTTCTCACTTACATTACATCAGCTATAAACTCATTCCCTAATCAGCCAGTCTTCTCTCTCTCTCTCTCTCTCTCTCTCTCTCTCTTGAAATTAATAAACCATGCCATATTACTGAGACACCACAAAACGCAGAGACTGAAGACTTTCCAGTGCCGGAAAACATCACAGCGTTAACGGACTGGTCCAAAGACTCCATCCATAAATGTTAAACAAACATCTCCTCATAAAAACTTTAACATAGCAATGCTTATACGCTTTTTTTCCCTCCCTAAATCTGTTTACATAGAGCATCTGCCATTCAGGACTCCGTTCACATCTGTACTTGCTGCTGACAGATGTTCAGACTTGCTCTATAACAGGAAGCGTGTATAGTGTGTGATGCACTGGTACTGTACTATTAACACCACGAACCCTCTGCGGTGCTCTGAGCGACGACTATAATGAACAGTTCTCCCATGAGACGTCGAAGAGGAAGAGTGTGAACCTGCACAGAAGAGCAGTGTGAACATCACTTTCGTCTGGTCGGTGTTGAGAGACGGCATTGAGCGGTACGGTCATATGGAAAATGACTCGTCCCACTCCTCCATTTGGTCCGCGGGCTCCCGCTTGCAGTCTTCTGATTGAATTTGTCCTTTCAGTCCTTTCTTGTTGACCAATTGCTGCTCACGGCTGCCGTGCTGTCATCCTTCACACACTTCCTTCACACACTCATACACTCCTTCAGACCGTCTCTTACTCCACGCAGTATCCAAATCATCTCCTTCCTTCCTTATTTCTTTGCTTACTGTCCAGGGTTCTACCCCTATCTAGTACGAGTACGCAAAACTAAAATAAAAGCTTACCTTTATGCCTGATCTCCAGTTTTCCCCCAGTATATTTCAACTAAAATGATGTTTATAGATCAGCATTAAAGCATTTTGTTTATTGAAACTGGATAACCTGCTGGTTTGAGTATGTTGTAATTACATAAACCAAAGACATTACTCATTGTAAAGAACATTTCATATTAAGTAATGGCTAGTTAAAAAAAATTAATTCAAGAAAGCAAAGTGGGAATTTTAGACCACGATACTACTCCATAATATTTGTAATAACAGAGTTTTTAACGTTATGCCTTTTATGTTAATGATAAAAGTTCATATTGCAGGATTTGCATCGTATTTGTATGTTTAAGGGGTTTAATAAAGTTTAAAAAAGGTGGAAACTGGAGTTTGTGAAAGGTGTTTACGCATGCGCAGACGGAACCAGCCGTAAATTGTTAAAATGCACTAGTAAAGCGGAAAACAATTATGGCTACACACACACACACACACACACACACACACACCACTTTACACCGCTGCACTGTTTGTTCAAAATCACAGCTCTGTACATAAACACAAGCGCGGCGGCCATTTTCAAACAACAGCAAAGTCACGTGACTCACCGATTTAACGCGTTTTCCTCTCCACAAAAATCCTCCATGATGTTCTTTACTTCCAAACTCAGGCCTCTGACGCACTCATTTAACCTTTCCTGAGCTGTGCTGCTCCTCACACACAGTTCAATCAGGTTTAGTTGTGAAAATGAAGCTTCTGCTAACGCTGCTACAAACAATTACCAACAATCAAAGCAATGGGGTGCAAATTGGGCGGCTAATTAGCCGCTTCCTAATCACGTGATCAAATTAGACGCATCCTATTGGGTAAAATACGCGTTTCCCAGTTATATATACTTATGCAATATTTCATGAGGAAAAGTTGAGTGTAAAGTTGTATGTAATAGGTTTAATAGAAAACTAAACTGTAACCATGGTATAGATTTATTTATAATATTATATACACACTTTATTTATTGATTTAGTAATTTATTTTGCTTTTCTCTATCTCTGGAGTTTCTCATGGCCTGTGAATTTTTAATGCCCCTACACGACTTAGCCTCTCACTAAAGCACATTATTAATACCTGCCACTTTCCTCCATTTTGTTTGTCACAAATTCGTTCTCATTTTTCTAATTGATCTTGTTACTGTTTTAGCAGCTCAGCAGATCCAGGCATCAGAATTGGGTCAGTTCAGAGTGGAGCTGGATTGATTTCCCTGACAGGCTCATGTTCCCTGGACCATGATCAATCAGGCAGCAAGGATCGACTAATCATGATGGATAATCGTTGGGGATGGAGGCCTCTCTCGCTCGGCTGCCATGGACGCATGGATGCTAACGATTCACTCTCTGTTTTCTCAGTGTTCAGGGCCAAAGTCAACCAAATAGAAAAAGAGCAGATAAAGCAACATTTTGGACAAAAACAACAACAACACAAACCATCATTCAGTTATTTAGTTCTGGAAGGTCAATAACAGATGCATGTGTACAGTTTGGATCTTTCAGATTGATTTACTGATAAGAGGAAGACGGAGTGCTTGGGCAATTTACGATTTACAGAAGGAGAGCTAAATTAACTGACTCATTTAGGTGTAAACTAATTTTTAATATTTAAAGCGAGCTGAAATTTCTTTTACTGCTCTGAATTGAATAGCTCGATTTTGCACTGGATGCTAGTTGAAGTGCGACTGAGGAAATGTCAAAATACTGTGCAAAATCACCACATGAGAGAGTGTGTGAGTGTGTATGTGAGAATGTACGTGAGGAAGAGAGCTTTTTTCCTGGCTTTGATACGAGTCCAAATCATTGAAACCGAGGGCAGGAGGTGAATTGATTGGCACAGTGTTTTGTTCCTCAGGAAGGTGTTTGATGAGGGATATATAGGAGAGACAGGAGATGGAAGTGTGTGCGTGTGTGTGTGTGTGTGTGTGTGTGTGTGTGTGTGTGTGTGTGTGTGTGTGTGTGTGAGACATTGATCCATCCATCGTTAAGAGATAAGGATGGAGGAAGGGCCAGACGATCCTCAGGCTAAGTCCTCTTATATTCCCAGTTTGACAGGTTTTTCCCTTTTTTCCCTTTTTCTTTTCACCATTGATATACAATACTGTTAAATTTAAAATAAATACATAAATAAAAACACATAAAATAGGTACATTTTCATCTACAAGTGAAGTGAATAATATTTGATTAAGGCACAATAGGATTAGAGGGAGGGGAAATCCTTCAACGGGAGCAACAGAGGACCTGCAACTCATTTTTTTTATTTCATTCTTACAAGAAAAAGCATGTCATTATTACGAGTAAACATCTCCTTATTACGAGAAAAGCCTCTTATTTCTATATCATGATGAGATAAGCATCTCATTACTGCAAGAATACATGTTGTTATTACGAGAAATGCATCTCATTAATAAAAGTAAACATTAAAAGAGGCTTTTCTTGTAATAACGAGATGTTTTCTTGTAGTATTTTCTTAAAATAACAATATGTTTGTTGTGTGATGGCAATTCTTTTTTTGCCTGGCATAACACACACACACACACACACACACACACACACACACACACACTGTAAATGTTTCAGTTGATGTGTTTCTGCACTTTGTCTTGCTTGTGTGATCGCACTGTGTGTAATCAGGTGTATTTATTCTGTGTGTTTATGTCCTGTGTTTGTCTGCTGCCTAGTAACCAAATTTCCCACTGGGGATCAATAAACTCCATCCATCCGTCCATCCATCCATCCATCCATCCGTCCATCCATCCGTCCATCCTTCCAGCAATGCATGAATATTTTAAATGATTAAAGAACGGCTGATGTTTGTACCTCGAGAGATTCTACAGGTTCGGATCCTCTGAGGAAGAAGCTCAGGTTCCATCCCAAGACACTCCTGCATGCAAAACCCTCCACACTGTTTATCATCGCTCCTGGCTACAAAAAAAAAAAAGAAATGGCAGAAAAGAAAAAAAACAGCATTCTGAAACCTGATCGAGAGATGAAGTGTACACAGCCGTGACTCACAATCATCATCAATCACACCACAAGTAAAAGGGAACATGTGGCACCTGAGGCCAAAGACCTGCTCCACCATCTCAAGCCCCGGCAGGATAGAGTGTGGCAAGTGATGGATGGGTTTATTCGATTTCTAGGACGTCAACAGCTTCTGTCGTAACCTGAGCATTGTTTAGTGGCCAGGAAATGTGTTTATCTGAGAATCCATGAAATTCAGTTTCATCCTGTTTGGCATCTAAAGTGCTGATGGGTAAATTATTCCTAATAAGAGATTCAGGATTCAGGAGTGTGAATTATTTGCTGGATCAGATGTTGAGTTGACTGTTATATGGATGTTATGACACTTTCTGGGCTGAGCTCGCTTTATTAAGACTTGCAGGTTCTCTAAACATACAGATAAATTGTTCCTATGGAGAACTTTTTTTTTTAAACATACATTTTTAAAAAATAATAAATGCCAAGCTTGATTTGTTTTGTTCTGACTTGAAGTGAGCTTAAAGATCATCCGAGACAACTATAAATATACCATCTGTAGGTTCCTGTTATCGTTTCTGTATTAACAGCTCATTCACAGGAACTTGTATGTTGGATGTTTTCTAGTTTTCATAATTTGATGGAAGGAGTCTCCAGTGTCAGTGCTTTGTAACAGTCAGAGGCAAAGCTGTGCATTTAAGTATTCAGGAGAGAGGAGTGTCAGTTTCTCTGTAACATGACAAGCTGTGTTTTTTGTCGTATTAACGTCAAGAGAAAGAGAAAAAAAAAAAACAAGAGGCAGTTGAGGAAATGACTGTTCATAGCTGCTGTAACGCATGCGATGATAAGAGCTAGCCTGTTTTTTGTGGACGTTCCACAACATTAAATGTAACTATAAACACTTTATATTGTTCTTCAGTAAATATAAAAATTGGGATGCGCTGTTATAGGAAAATAATCAAACTTCACGGTTGTAAGAGTAATTTTACTTCATCACACAATCTCGTTGATTATTTTCCTATAACAGCACAGAGATTTCTCACAGCAGATTTCTCGTGCAACTAAATTAGCATCGTGAGAATTACACCGCTAACTGACTGGGGGCCTAATGGTCTGAGAGTCGGACTTGTAACCTGAAGGTGAACCTGAAGGTGGTGGGTTCGAGTCTCGGGTCCGGNTGAATGACCAGCGCTCTCTGCCACCCTCAATACCACCACTGAGGTGAGACCCTTGAGCAAGGCACCGATCCTCCAACACACACCCGGGGGCCGCAGCTAAAATGGCTGCCCACTGCTCCGGGTGTGTGTTCACGGGTGTGTGTACACATGGATGGGTTAAATGCAGAGCACAAATTCCGAGTATGGGTCACCACACTTGGCCACAAGACACTTCACTCACTCACTCACTAAACTACCACAAGAATTATACCACTAAACTACACTTAGACGAGTTTAAAAGAAAAAGTCTCAAATCCCAACACACACTCACTACTGTTGTCATGATGCTATATGAATGTAGTGAGTACGTAACCCAGTCGTCCAGCAGATGGTGAT
>CM074969.1:2301921-2304421 GCA_037577455.1 Pangasius macronema | reverse complement strand
TCCACACAGTCAGATTTAAGCATTCAGCTCTTCAACACTGAGGTATAAAAACATTCTCTCCATATTCTCTCGTAACATCATTGAACCGAAGGGATGGAAAAGGTTAATGGCTGCTTCACAGGGTGGTTTATTTTTAAAGCCGAGGTGGCGGCATCACTTCGAAATAGCGCGGTTTACAGATTTCTAATAAAAACCGCCATGGCAGTGGCGTCAGCGAACCCAAACCCCACTACAGTCACACAACACGCAGAAAACCTGATAAGAAAATGTGCTGCGATCTTTACAAAGCGTGTTATCTCCTATGTGTGGTGTACAATCAAACCATTACAAGCCCAATACACAGAGTCAGCGATGTTTTATTTCAGCAGTAGCTTAACACGGGATCTCGCGAGAAGATAAAAACGTCCACAGAATGAATGAATGTGTGAATGAACGTAATTCTCACTCTGAGAAAAGCCTCAGTCTCAGCAGAACAACATAACAGCCAGATATAAAGCAACAGACTTCAACAATGAGACCGTTTGAGGAGCATCATTTTCCTGACCTGTTGTTGTTCCTGAGCTTGACGTGACCACCGGGTTCCAGGATCTGGCCGTTCTTCAGCCATGTGAGCTGAGGCGCAGGCTCGCCCTGCGCCAGGCACGTGAAGATGGCGGTGGTGCCGACCGGGCGTGCGACGGACTGAGGAGGCTGGACGAACTCCGCTGGAGCTGCACAGGTCCACACACACAACATCATTTTAGGGTTATTAATAAACCCCAAGTGTTCTTCATCACTGTTTACAGTTTTCGTTATCTTACCTAAAATGCTATATAATGAAAACATGATATATAATAATTATTATTATTATGAATCCATCTTCTGATCTGATAAGAGACGAGACGTTTCAGTGATGCTCTGTTGTTGGTTGTGTTATTGTTATCCTGTGGTTGCACCTGAACCACAAATCATCCATAACCACAGTACTGTTGAATGCTTGATTCTGATTGGTCAGAAGGTGTTGATTAATTTTCTATAACAGCAGCTCTGACGGTAACGCAGCTACGAATGACAGGTTTGTTTTATATTAACGCGCTCGTTCTAAAATCTTTCTGTTTCTGCTGAAGCAGCTCACTCACACGTAGACGCTCTTTGCGTATATCGATTAAAAATGTGTCTAATTACACCACCAGGAGGGAGAAAGAGAAAAATGTAAACGCTAACAGGATGTTCCACATGATAGCGGATGTTCCGCAACACTACACGTAACCGTAAACAGATAAAAAGTATGTGTCTTTTTTTAATGGATAGAAAATTGCTAACGTTAAGAGGAAGGAAACAGTCCAGGACGTGCTGTTATACGGAAATCCATTTGGGTAAAAGTAATTCTGCTTTGCATTGATTATTATTTATTATAACATAAAATCTAGAGACACAAATTCAATTTTAACAACAATCCATAAATAATCCATATTTCTTCGAAGTTGCTCCAGATGAGGTGCACAGTTCTGATCTATGTGTTGACTTATTTTAATTTAGGAAATATGCTGATAATTCCTGATCTGTGTGCTGTAGAGGAATGAAAAGCGGTCATGCTAATAAGGAAAACGTTGACTTTAGCTCAAATGCAATGAGAAAGACGGGATGAAAAGAATTTTTCAGCATCATGGGCGTTTCCCTCTTCAGGACCGTGAGGCCATAGCGGTAGCTAGCAGTAACGCTAAGCTCAGTCTACGCCTCAGATTAACATAACATGACCTCGGGTGGAAGAGTAGGAAGTAGGGATTCCATCCAAATCCGTTTATATTAAAACCTGACATAGGTCTGAGGTTTCCTGTGGCTTCACTGTGATGTGAAACGAGTTCCAAGCCTCTCAGCCTCGCCTCTGGAGTGCTATACAACCTCTCTAATATAGATTGGCTCTTTCTTGTTTCATTACCTCTACCCGACACGCGTTAATCCAATACGCAATTACTCTTTAATTAGGCTGCATTTAGTTTAGGTGGAAATTTGCAATTGCCAGCTGATTAGCAGCTGCTTGTTTGATACTGCAATTTCCCCCACTGCAATTAGATCGGCATTATATCATTTGCATCCATAACTGTATAATACAACACATCACCAATGACACCTCTAGTGTGATAGGCTTAATCAACGACGCGATAAAACTCATACGAAGCTCAATTTGCAAAGTCACGGACACCATTACAGACCCATCAGCCTTGGCTTAGTGGCTCTCTTATGAAAGGAATTATAGCTGGGGTGATTATAAATGATTGCAAATAGCTTCTCTACTTCTCTGGGAATGCGTGCCTCCAGCAATAATTCTGATAAAATGACCTACAGCTTCAACAACAACAACAAAGCAGTCTGTTTCCTTTACGATTATTGGTCTTGCTTAGCCAAAACCGGACAGAAATGCAAACTACGGATGTTTGCCACGAGTCATTCCGGTATCTGAGATTCGTTTTTATTGTCGTTTTCTCCCTGATTTATTTAACAACAAACAAACCCAAAAATA
>CM074969.1:2294421-2296921 GCA_037577455.1 Pangasius macronema | reverse complement strand
GGGGAAAGAAAGAAAGAAAGAAAGAAAGAAAGAAAGAAAGAAAGAAAGAAAGAAGGTGAGGAAGGAAGGAAGGAAGGAAGGAAGGAAGAAAGGGGGAAAGAAAGAAAGAAAGAAAGAAAGAAAGAAAGAAAGAAAGAAGAGGTGATGAAGGAAGGAAGAAAGAAAGAAAGAAAGAAAGAAAGAAAGGGTGAGGAAGGAAGGGAGAAAGAAAGAAAGTTCCTTAGCCTCAAGGATTAGAGATTCAGAAGAGCACAGCAGGACGTGACACACAGGTAACGATCACAGCTGGGGCCATGGTGAGGGGCGTGGTGAGGGGCGGGGTCAGAGGTGTGGTCAGAGGCGTGGTCAGAGGCGGAGCCAGAGCAGGTTGTGTGACAGCGTTTGTGTAAAATGAAGGCTGATCTCAGAGCAGCGTTAAAGGCCTCACTGAGCTCATTGAGCTGCAGATCACACCGCGGCTCTGGGCTCGTCTCAGTTCCCAGCTCCGGCTCTGTGTCTGTGGGCGAGGGGGCGCGACCCGGGACCCGGGGGAGGAGCCGTCAACACAAACTCAATTAGCACCAGACCCGGCTCTTTCGCAGCCCGCGACACAAGTGCGCTTCTTCAAATGTCAGCCGTAATTAACTCGGGCTGAGCAGACTCGCTCACAAACGCTCTTAGCATAACAAGAGCTTAGCATTCTATTCTCTCTCTCTCTCTCTCTCTCTCTGTAATCTTCCCATCTTCAGACTGCTGTGGGTTCACAGCTACGCTAACGCCCCACCGCCGGAGAGTTCGGCTGGTTAAAGCTTTCTCTGTTCTGTTTGCGCAAATGGCGGGACAGAGACGGAGGAGTGATGAGAGCGAGAGAAGGGAAGAGCGAGAGAGCGTTCTCAGAGGAAAAGGAAAAACAAAATGAACTTCCACACGCATCTGACAGACCGCCTCAGCTGGAAACACACACAGCACACATCTCTATTCTCTAGTCGTTTTCTTTCATTCCTTCTTTTTTCAATTTTTTCAAGCTATAATCACTTCTTCAAAGAGTCGTTAGCCGCTCTGTTGCTAACTCCTTATCAGTCTATAGTCGGTCATTTTTTTTAAATAAATAAATAAAATGTAATTTATAAGAAATACATATATGTATATGTACATACGCTTATGATAAATATTTAGTGTTTGTTTTTTGCCGTCTTATTTGGGCGCAAGGAATTTTTTCCCACTTTTTTTCGCTCGCATCTCTGAAGTGGGTGGAGCCAAGCAAAAGGGGGTGTGGCCTGGTTTAAGTGCACCATCGCACCGTGAGGTTTGAGACTGTTTTGGTCCAAACGTGAAGCGCATCACTGCCTTCTGAGATCCGATCACACTACAAACACCTACAGAAATAAAACTGTAAATCTGTGAACGTTTCCACCGAAGCGGAGCAGAACATTCTGGAAAAAGATCTTTAACACTCCCACGATACGCGGCAATGTGTTCCAAACAGAAATAAAGTATTAAAAATAGCTCATACTCTGCTTCGATTTCACACAGATCTCAAAGCACAAGAATACAATCGTTCAAAACCAAACACTTTTTACAGTTTTTACAGTTTCGCTGCTCTGTGGGACATTTCCAGCTGTGCTGATGCTCACGGAGAGATCAGACATACATCACACCGATCTTACGCCTCGTTTCTGCGCATGTGCAGAGCTTCTCGATCTTCACTGGCTGTGATGTCATGGTGAGGAAGTGCCACGCCCGATTCCTCACCTGCTATCTCTGGACTGTTTCGTTAAAGATGAACATGTGTGTCGTGTGTAGTCCGTCAGGATGTGTGCGACTGGAATTTCAAAACCGACCCAAGTTGAATCAGATGAATCGCAGGACAGGAGAGCAGAAAAATGAGGACAATAGCCCCACAGTCCTTACAGGATGAGTCACAAATGTATGTACACACACACACACACACACACACACACACACACACACACACACACACACTCATAACCCCTCTCTTGGGCCTCAGCCTCCGCCCTCATGCATAAAACATTCAGCCTGTAGAAGTCCACTTTTCTGCTGCCATTATAAATCCCTCTGTCTCTGTCTCACACACACACACACACACACACACACACACACACACACACACACACACACACACATCCGTTTCAGGTTTGATGGAGACTCTGGAGACGGCAGCCCGTTTTACGACAAAATATGGAAAGTAATGATAAGTAGAGTGTGTGTGTGTGTGTGTGTGTGTGTGTGTGTGTGTGTGTGCAGTTTTACATACAGTACATTTATGTATATTAGTCTCATCTAATTCCGGATTCCGGGGAAGAGGAGAAATAAATGAAGGGAGAAAGAAAAGACAGAGACGGAAATTAGTCATTAAAGAAGTATTGGCACCCCTTTAAAAATGGGTGAAATTTGAGAACCTTTAGTAATTTTATTTTCCACTAAATATATATATACAGTGCCCTCCATAATTATTGGCACCCCTGGTTGAGATGTGTTTTTTAGCTTCTAATAATTTTTT
>CM074969.1:2277190-2284690 GCA_037577455.1 Pangasius macronema | reverse complement strand
GCCCATATGTCTAGATTTTATTTAGTTTCGTTTAGGTTTTTGAAATGTGAGTAGAGATGATCACACTGAAGCCGAATCTCCAACGAGACGCCGTTAAACTCCAACCTGAACATGTGACGATAAACCGCCATCTTTTGCTTAATGCAGAACCGTGACAGTATCGTAAAGCGTGACGTGCTCCTGACGCACGTCTCACACTCGCGCAACAGAAAGCATTCAAATGCAAAAAAAATAATAAATACAAAAATCAAAAATGAAGTGTGCTTATCAACTGCGCCATTCTGCACCACCCTCTTTATACCTCCATCTCTCTCCACTTGTCTATCAGCCCCAGACAGCTGGGTTTGTTACCCCTCTCTTTATTATTATTTTTTTTTTGTCGTCCCTTTTTCTTTTTCCTCGTCGAGCCCCCGAGCTGCCAGCTGATGGAGGGCACTAGGGAAATCATCTCAAGGCTACGCCCCCACATGTACCACTTAATCCATGTGAATTCATGCTAATGCAAAATGTGCTGCCCTCACACACACACACACACACACACACACACACACACACAGCATGAGGCCGGGCCTGCCCTTGCAAAACTACAGTCCCTTGGGAAAGCGAGACAAATCACGCAGCCGCCTGTACACAGGGAAAAAATATAATACATGAGCCATAGTGTGCTCTCACATAAGGTATACACACACACACACACACACACACACACACACACACACACAGAACACCGTATAGCTGCACTTTGTAGGTGTACAATTACTGGCTGTAGCCCATCTGTTGTGAACAGTTTATCAGCCCCTCCTCTACATCACCTCCGTCTACTAAAGGAAAACTCCTCCCTGAAACACATGAAATATACTTTTATTGAATATTTCTAATGTTTTAAGAGATCAGATCTGGCACTGGGGTATTGGTTTGCGGGTACGTCACAGGAGAATGTCGTTATTGCTAGCATAAGGGATAATAGTCTCGCTGTTAGCTCCTGAAAACAAAAGAACAAGAGCATCTTTTCACACTTTCCAGCAACGAAGGAGTGGAGAAGAAGTCATTGTCCCAGAATGCAGTGCAGCTACTGACGGCTGGCTAGTTACTGATCTACGCCATCTACAAGATTATTAGCAGAAGCTGATGCACTGGAAGCTGATCTGTTTGAGCAGAGTGTACAGATGAGACAGCCTGACAGACTAAAGGACTAAAGCGCCGCTGCATTAGTCTCTTTACGTAGACTGCACCACCATCAACAGGTCGTCAAACGCATTGCGGATGGAATATAGCGAAAATGGAGCGACTTGTCATCTCAAATCATCTCAGAATCTCAGTCCAAAACATATCCTGGATGTGGTTGAGGATCACATGTTAATAATAAAGGTTAGGAATTTAAAAAAAGAAAGAAAAATCGAGCAGGAAACAGCCACTTCAGCCATCAGCCATCAGAGAATTCAGTATAAACAACAGAACAGCAGAAACCTCCGTCTGTCACTCAGTTCACTTTCCCTCAGAGAGACAGAGAGAGAGAGAGAGAGAGAGAGAGAGAGAGAGAGAGAGGGTTAGAGAGCGCTCCGTCTCCTGACCTGTGATTTAATTTCTGCTGTATTACCTGTCACATGCCACCCACACACACCTCCAGGACAAAAGAGCGTAATTTAAAACCACTTATCATGTCAGCAAAGCTCTTTAGAAACTTCAGAACTGAGCTGATGGCTTAAATAGCTTTATTTAAGTTTTAAATCTTTCTAAATAAAGACCTAAATCTTCTTTTATTGTCACTTCAGTTGTTTATAGTAGTGGTGCTGGCAATAGGATCTCACACACACACACACACACACACACACACACACACACACACACACACACACACATTTTCACACTATCCTTGTGAGGTCCTTCCATTAACATAATAATAATTGTAGCTAATTCATGCTATGCTACACCTAAATCGCTTTTCCTCGTAGTTACTAGCCACATGTCCCCAAAACCGTCAGATGTTCCTGAAGCACAAGAAAACAGCCGTACAACCATGAGGTTCTGAAAAAGTCTTCCACGTGCGATTTCAACAGTAAGATTTAAGAATATTAATCATAACACTGTACGAGATCCCGGGAAAATCTCGACTGAATTCTGTGTCAGAGTGTGTGATAGCGTTCGTGTGTGTTCTCCATGTCAGATCATACGATGATGACGATGATGAGCCTCTAACAAAAGGCATTCTTCAAAGTGAGCTTGAGCTAATAAGGATATTGTTTCTGTCCATTAGCATGCTTCATCTGCATTTCACCTTCACCATATACATCCCGTGAGTCTCATTCTGCTCCTGCTGGTGGAATGTAGACGAGCGTCGTAGCAGCACTCGCGCTCTGAGCTTTCACGTCTCCTCACGCTGCTGGAACTTTGCCGTCTTTGGTCGTGAAGGTACTAAATCTGGTGCTGATAACGTGATCGTGTCGTTTCCTGTGTTCTAACGCCACTGATTTTAATTTACGACGTGCGGTTTTTGTCTGCGACGGCACAATCGGGCAGGAAATCGTACTGTGTAAAGTAGATGAGAAAATTCTGACTATAAAATTTTATATCTAAATATTGCACGTGGTAAAGCGGGTTAGTTGGATACACGCTGTGGGTTTATGTGAGAGAGAGAGAGAGAGAGAGAGAGAGAGAGAGAGAGAGGGGGTCATAAAGTCTTGACAGCACAAAAGACTGGAATGTCCCCTTCAAGTTCAAGGTTTGAGCTCCACAGCAGCAGGAGGTCTAAAAGCATCCGAGACCACCAACACATGACAGTCACGTTTCACTCAGCGCGCAAATTCCTCACCGTGCACTCGTTCACCTCCTCGCCATCTACTCACATTCTATATATCTATAAAAAATGTTAAAAAAAGCAGCATCTTCTTATATCTGGATTTATGCAGTGAGACTACACGCAGAGCGAAGACAAAAAAAAACAAAAAAACAAAAAAATAAATAAATAAAAAAAAACGGCTAAAAAAATCATTTGCATAAATATTGCCCTCAAACTGTCACCTCTCATAAACACACACACACACACACACACACACACACACACACACACACACACACACACACACACACACACACATGTCCAGTTGAGCCAGCGGAGATGAAACGAGGCCGTTATGCCCTTCCCAGAATCCCCAGAATCCTTTGCTCACATTCCAACTCGGTTTAATTGGTTCCTGTGGAATTCAGTATCGGCCCCCGGGCTGACAGGGGTTTTAACCCCCTGTGACCGTTTCAGGTGTATTATCCACACAAAGCAAATCAAAGAAACGTTTTAAACCCGAAAGGAAAAAAAAAATCCTCCCTCACTCCCTCACTCCCTCACTCCCTCACTCCGTCTCCCCTCTGCTTTGTGCGTGATCCATTTTTAATCTGCTAATTCGCCAGAGCTCAATATTTCAATGGAGGACTGTGTAAGAAAAGACGAGTAAAAGAGACACTATGATCACGTAAACCTCAGATTTAACCTTTTAAACATCCAGATTTCAAATTTCTGTGGACTTTATTACCTGCACTCAGGTGAACTGTCACTCTTTCATATCTGAACCGTGCATGTTAATGGACATGCATCAGAATAATATCTATAAAGAGTTCATGATAAACAAAACTCATAATGTATCTCTGAATGATTTCACTCATTCATTAGCACTTAGGGGTAAAATATTACACAATGACATTCCTCTGATTTGTTGATTTAACACTTGTGAAAATAACACCTACGCATTTCACAGTTAAAAGCTGTCCATCATCAGAAGGAGACGTTACGTCCGTACATCAGTACAGCTATCTGCATCGCTCAAGACAACTTTTCAGGACTCGAAAAAAAGACCCTGACTTTCTTAGATTCCAACCGAGGCTGTTTCTGAAAAGGGAAAAACTGTTTAAACGCTGACTTGTGAATGTAAATCTCACTTTACTCCAGTGCTAAAAAGTCATAATTATATTAAGAAACTTATAGAATCTCTGATTATTAATCTGATTAATCTGATTATTTCACTAAAGCTGATCCTTAGAGAATGGTTTTATTTTGTCTTAAAACGGCTGTAATCGACAACTGGATATTTAATACCTGCCTTTCAGTGGTATGAATTTACACACTCAGGCGTAGTTCCCAAATTGACTTGCTGTAAATATTAACGCGGTACCACAAATTGCACGTTCATTATCATTACTAAAAATAAATAAATGTTGTGTTTGATTTTTAATGTCTAAAGTTCCTATCTCACTCAAAAATCATTTTGATAGCAGATTTGACATTTTTGACATTTTGATAGGAGATAGCAGAGGGACGTGCTGCATCTCTGGCTGAGTTTAAATTGTGGGTCTTGAGGCACATTTCTGATATTTTGACACAGATTTGATTTTTTTAGTCCTGTGTTTACACACACATAAGACCTGAGCCATATCCGATTCGTGTGTTTACATCATTTCACAGCCAAAATGTCCTCAGCTAAAAACATCTTTTTACAAGTAACATCACTGCGGCTGTAGAAAGAACAAGTGAATTCATTTACTTCAGAATTAACAGGAAAATCAGATCTGTTTGTGGATCAGATATCAAATACGTATGTAACAATATCTGATCTACATCAATAAAAAAAGAGAAGAATTGCTTGGTAATATAAACGCAGCCTCTGTAACTGTCGGCCATCTTGAATCGAGATGTTAATACTTACGAAGGAAACAGAAATGAGGACAATGCTTTGAAATACTGGAGTTAACGGTTCTGCGCTGGACGCAAGTGTAAACCTCGTGCATGAAAGGGTTAATGATACTGAAACCGGTGATATGGCCGAATGGAACGTCATCCATCTGAAAAGAGCTTGGTGAAACATGAAACCGTAGAAACAGATCTCTCGTGACGGCTAAGCGAATGAAGCTTTTTTCCTCGAAGCGTTCTGCAGACGTGAGAGCGTATTCACGTCACAGCTGGCATTTAGACTTTTAGACTTCACTTCGCTTAATTTTGGCTTCGTCCACACATAACCGAAGTCAATGCCAGCGGCCCTCGGGCGACGTGGGAGAGAAAGACGGGGCATCAGACGGGGGAACGAACACAAAGGGAGGGGGGGGAGTGAATGGAAAAGAGGAAGGGGGGATTTGGGTGAAGGCAGGAGGCGTATTCTGCCCCAGTGCACATGGAGAGGTCACCAGTCCCCCACGCATCACCAGTCCCTCCTCCTCACCATCCTGGGCTGACCTATGACCCTGCTATCTCCACATAAAGGCAGGGATGGAGAGTGGACAGGGGGAGGAGGAGAACAGAAATAGGGGAGAGAGAGAGAGAAAGGAAGGATGACAAAAGAGAACTGGGGCCAAGCCAATGAGTGAATCTGTTTTCTCAGGAAAAAAAAATGGAGGAGGTTTCTTAACCAAATCGACATCATTTTTTTTTGGCCTATTTTTCAAGCAAATGAAAATGCCCCATTTCGGATAGTTACGTGATGTTTTATAACATTTCTTTCAGCACAGACAGCTCGACGACCCACAAACCTGTTGCTGATGATTGGTGTAGAGGCTGAATAACAAAATATATGCTTGGTCTAAAAGTCTTGCTTGTAAGACATGATCTTTCATGGCATGGACACTGTCACAGCGTCAATACAATTCAATTCAGTTCAATTCAGTCACAAAGCAGCTTAACAGAAATAAATACACTCAGGATATAAATTTTAAATGTTTGAATTTATCCCCAGTGAGCGAGCCAGAGGTGACGGTGGTGAGGAAAAACTCCCTGAGATGATATGAGGATGAAACCTTGAGAGGAACCAGGCTCAAAAGGGAACCCGTCCTCATCTGGGTGACACCGGATAGTGCGATTATAAATAAATCCCAATAAATGTGTACTACATGGTCAAATTGTGCAATTGTGTAACCAGGAAATTCATTACAGTTTTCACAACAACACACAATTTGCTGTCACTGCTGTGATCAGAATACACTCCACAAATCCACACAAAGAAACTATCTATTAACGTGGCTCTTGTGCACCATACTCGCCACTTTGCGCCAACCTCGGCACTCCATTGGACACCTCGTGTCCTCTAGGGGTGAGTGTGTTCAAATTGAGCTCAAGCTCAAGCTCAAGTGCAACACCGTTTACGAACCTCCTAGAGACAATGCATCCTGTAGAGGCAATTAACCCTGCTTTTTTTTTTTTAAAAGAATCTGTATGTGAACTCTGGAATTCAGTTTTCACTATTTTTCTCCCTGAAACCAATTCTGTGACTCAGTGATAGCTGTTGTTACTGGTCACGTTTTGCATCTTTTACCTGAAACATTTAATCAGTTTTATGTTTATCCACCATCACTAGGCAAACTCCCTGTAGCCATCATCCATTCATTCATCGTTAGTAAGCGCTTCATCCTGGTCAGGGTCACGGTGGATCCGGATCCTACCCCGGGAATACTGGGCGTGAGGTGGGAATGCACCCTGGATAGGACACGCTGCATCCACACCCACACATTCACACCTAGGGTAAATTTACCCATTCCACCAAACTGAGTCCCTGGAAGAAATCCATGGAGTAAACCCACAGAGAGAACATGCAAATCTCCACGCCAATCGTTCATAAATTACAGTGTGTTCAAAGCACTGTCGATTTACATTTAGCCACGCACGCAAGACTCCATAAAGCTCAGAAAGGGCTGAAAATTAAAAAATAACGAGTAAATGATGAAAGGGTGATGAAATCTTCCAGTAATGCAGCTCAGCCATTGCGGCGCTGCAGCTACCCTGGACAATGACTCTTCCCCATTTTATAGGATGCCATTACATTTGTCCTAATTGAATAGCTAGTCTTATTTGTTAGTCTTACTCAGCTATGATTACTGTAATCCGACTATTAAGTCCCTCGTGCAAACCCAAAGTTCTCCTGTTAAGTTATGTAAAAACATCGATTGAATCATTGCCAAAAAAATCTCTCACTGCAGCGGCGTAACTCCTCAACAGTGTTTTTGGTCCAGTTCTTGAAGTAGTCCCCAGTCACCATGCCCCACTACACTTAACGGCTTCTTTATGGCATTAAGCGCAGTTAAAACCATTTTATGAGGCCCGGGCTGTCCACCAATAAAAAGCAGCCTCTTCCTGTCCTCCCCCTTTGTGCTGGATGTGCTTTGTAGCAGCTAGAAGATTGTTGTGGACATTAAAGTGTGAGGAATATTAATAAAACTGCAGATCACAGGCTGAGGTTTGAGCAGCAGGAAGTCAGTGGTGTTGAATAAGGAAGTTATGGTATATGGCAGAAAGAGTGGTTTTACATTCATTTCAGCTCGTAAAGTCGGTTTAGGGTGGAGGGTAAAGACTGTAGAAAGGGAAGAGTGTACCATAAGGCGCATATATACTGTAATGATCAGGCTGTAAGATTCTGCAGTCCAGGGTGGATGTTCTTATTATAGAGAGGTGATCGTGTCTTCTTCTTCTTTCGGCTTTTCCCTTCAGGGGTCGCCACAGCGAATCATCACTCTCCACCTATCCCTATCTTC
>CM074969.1:2229950-2277090 GCA_037577455.1 Pangasius macronema | reverse complement strand
TGTCTCTTCCTCAGTGCCACTGTCTCTAAACCATACAGCATGGCCGCTCTCACCACTGTCTCCTACACCTTCCCCTTAATACAGATCTAGAAAGCTGAAACACCAAATTAAAGAATTGAAGCTTGATCACAAATTTAATCTAATTTAAGATCTCGTAGTAACCTGTTTGCCTGACTGTATGAATAATCTGCTGAAATCAGATAATAATCATGTCATTGGTGTGTATGTAAACACACACCCTCACACACACCAGAGTAAAGGTCAAACACCAGAAGCATTTCTGATTTTACACAGAGCACACTGTGAGCACACACACACACACACACACACACACACACACACACACACACACAGAAATAAAAAGCTGTGCCTCTCAGTAAGGGAAAAGTTGTTCCGCCTCAGCGTGACCTGTGACCTTGCCTTTGACCTCACTACTCTCCTCTTTAAACCTCCATTACTGTGGAATTCCCCCCAGCGAGAGCTAAAACCCACACAGTCACGCCGGGGAAGACGGACCTGTGGCCCCTTTTCATTTATTTGTTTGAGAAAGGCCAGGGTGGTCCGGAGACATCCGGACTGAGGCTGAATTCATTACTTACCACCTTCCCTAAAGAATCCTCACGTGGCCCACACAAGACCTCATCACAGCAGCCCTGTTCTCAACAGCCCACATTCCTCATCTGTACGTGACAAAAACATTCCCTTAACATATTCCTTCTGCTACTCTGTGTTACTGGGGGTGTCACGTTTTTAATAAAATGAATCTAAATATCATAATCGAGAATGTCAACTTATAGTGACACAGCTTCACCCGGCTGATTCTGAGTACAAAGTATGAAATGAGACGTCTTATACTGAGGGGAAAGAGTCAGACAGCTGTGAGTGACAGCCACTGTTCCTTCTCTTCTCCAGCTCACATCAGTCAACACAGTCCCAATTCAGCCGTTATTAAAATGTCCAAGAGAAAGAGAGAGAGAGAGAGAGAGAGAGTGTGTATGTGTGAGAGAGAGAGAGAGAGAGAGAGAGAGAGAGAGAGAGAGAGGGAGAGAGAATATGAAGAAGACGTACGAAAAAGCAAAAGGCAAACAAAGCTGTTTAAAAAAGCAGATTGGATATTATCACACACTTTTTGGTCTCTGGCCAGAACAAATCTCCTGTAATTTCAGTTCGCTGTACATTCCTCTCTTCATCTCTCTCACCTTCTTGTCAGTCCGGTCCGATCCTTTCATCCCGCCCCATGAGACCGTGCTTTGCAAATTGGCGGCTGGTCTATTTTTCCTGACAGAGAAATGATTTCTCACTTTGATACCACAAAGTAATAACAAGCCTGACCCCATTTCTATGCGTAACACGTCCCCTGACTATATCGTGTACATAAACTGTCATGTCTCCGACGCTAGATGATCACACGAACCTGAAAGAATCAACCACCACTTATCTGGAGATGGAGAAGAACGTAAACCATGTTATATGACAGCGCTGCTGAAATTGGTTCATTTTCGATAATAAGCTCTGGTAGTAGTAAAAAGCTAGAGGTAGTCAGAGCTGAAGATGTTGAGGTTCTCTTTGGGAGTGACGAGGTTGGACAGGATTAGGAACGAGTACATCAGAGGGNTGAGGAGATGAAGCTAGTGGGTGCGAGTGTTGAGGATGCAGAAGATAGGGATAGGTGGAGAGCGATGATTCGCTGTGACCCCTGAAGGGAAAAGCCGAAAGAAGAAGAAGAAGAAGAAGAAGAAGAAGAATAAGAAGAAGAAGCTCTGGAAGTAGTGCAGCTGTCATTAACATGGCTCCACATACTCTAACACTATAATAATATAATAATAAACAGATTTCTAAACTTTGATATGGTGAAGTTTTCTATAAGGACGCATTTATTTAGCATTTATGGAAGGAGTCTCCAGTTCCAGTGCTTTATCACAGCCAGAGGTAAAACCGTCAGTTTAACCGCCACAGGAACGTATTCGGAAGAGAGGAGATCAATCAGGAGAGAATGTAAATTCTACCGTAACGAATCTTTAATGTTGTCCAATTACTCTTTAAAAGAACAGAACAAAAGATGATCGCGTATTAGAGCCCTAAAAGCTGCTAGGTAGCTCTTTGATCAGTAGCTTGGTGATGAGATTGCGTATAAAAGGTAGGAGGTGTCGATTAGCACGGCTCGGTCCACTCTGCCGTCCACATGCTGCACTGAGATGATGAAAAGCTTCCTGAGAACAAGCTAATGAGGAACCTTGAGCAAAGAGAGAATGGGAAAAAGGAGAGAAAGAGAGAGCGCAAGCGAAGCACTGAGGGAAGTATAACGAGCAAAAGAAGAAGGGAAAATCCATCAAAGAAATAACTTTTACAAAGATAAGTGTTTCCTGAGAGGGCCAGGCGATTGAGAGAGCCCACAGGGGGAGCGGACCTTCAAGCAGCGCCCAACAGATCACCGTCAAAAATGGAGGACAAGGAAAAGGCGGATTTATGGAGGAACGCGGGCACAAAAGTGGGTGGGGGAGGGGAGGGGGGGGGTTCGATGCAGGGGTCCGTCTTTATCTGAAGGAGACTGTGAAGAGCCCTCACTAATCACGACTTGCTTTACAGCTTTTTCTCAGGGGTGTTTCTGGGGTTGCGTAACGGCCCAAATGACTAGGAAGTACAAATTGAGCAAGAGCTCCTGAAGGAAAAAAAAAAAGAAAAAAGAATAAAGACAGAAGAGAACAGAGACAGAGAGAGGAGCCGCTTTGATCTAGCGGGAGGCCGCGGAGCAGATCTGTGTCGCTTCACTCCGAGCGGGAGAAAAGGCGTCCGGTGGGCTGTGTGTGCTCCTGAAAAGCTGAAAGAGAAGGAGGGGGGAAAGAGGAAGCCCTCTAAAATGCGAAACACAGCCGGCTGGTGGTGGACCATTAGAGGAAGGTTGGAGGCCCATGTGGCTGGCAGCGTGCCTGGCACTCTGCAGAGGCACTGGTGTCAAAAATATATCATTTGGTTATTGTTCACCTTAATCTAGATTTAGTTTGATGACAAACAGCAACTTTAGTAGACGTAAACTACAGGGTTGATGAATTCTGGATTCTGATTGGTCAGAAGGTGTCCTACAGTTTTCTCTAACAGCAGTGAAGCAGTGAAGCTGCAAATCACAGGTTCATATTAACACTGTTAACGCGTTATTGTTTCTATAGCAACAACTTACACGTACTGTGGATGCTCCACATGATCTAAGACTAAGTATTAACAGATTTTAAAAAGTTGTTATTTAACAAAGACGTGTAATGGTTGACGTTCGTTTAACATTTTTGGAAGGAGTCTCCAGTGTCAGTGTTTGTAATAGAGTCAGTAAGAGAACTTTCTGGCTTCTCAAGAACATCACAAGCTGCATTTTAACTTCAGGAGCGGCTGGTGAGGGAATGAATGTTTACAGCTGCTATAACATAGTGACAATAGGAACGAACTTGACCTGCAGATGATCCATTACGTTAAATATAATTACAAAAATAGTTGAAAAGTATAACTAGCTCCAAAGAAACCATCCTGGTAGCCTGGAAATAAGCGTGTGACCTTCTGTTTTCTAGAGGGATGAAAATTTTTGTGACAATTTGACCTCAGAAATTGAGAAAGTTGTCATTTTTCACATTTTGTCATGGATTCTAAGTTGAAGCGAACGTTTTTTCTTAGGCTTCGGAGGAACTGCCTCTCTCTTCTACTCTCATCGCATCTTCTTTCCTCTCCGATGGCAGTCCTTTACAGCGGAATGACCCTTTTCATGTGGTGTCGTATTGCCTTATTAGCCTCCTATAATGAACTGCGACTGCATACTCGTACGGAGGGACCGAAAAAATAGACGGATAAAAGAAACAAAAGGAAGTGACGGGATGAAAAGGGTCGCCGTGTTTGCCATCTTAAAAATGAAATATGGATCTTGTTCCATGTTCTAACAATATCCAGAGTGGGAGGTACGAGAGCCTCACAAAGCCAAATGATCTGCTGATCAGACTCCGACTTTTCCAGAGCACCTGGAGGCGCTATTAAAAACTCATTGATTGCAAATGGAAGGAGATGAAGAAGAAGGTGGAGGCAATTTGCCCTCTTTACAAGAGACAAGATCACAGCTTCGCTAAAGGCTTTTGTTCGAGCCACAAAAAGCAAAGAACAGTCTGTTCAAAGGGTTTACGGAGCACTTCAGTGGCTGGAACAAATGAACAAACTAGCACATGTGCCGTATATCACAGAATGTCTCTGGCCAAAAATAATAAAGCTCAAACATTTCAACTGCTAAGATAACAATCTATACTGAAATCACAATTACACATCCATTTTAAGAACAAAAAAAAATCTTAAAAACGATCTTTTTTGAAGATAGTTTGATTTTTTTCTTTTAAATAAACCCAGTCATTTGGACATTTTACAAAATAAAGCAAAGAATTTTCTGTAAATATATTTTTTAAATCACAAATCTTAAGCCATTTCAGCAACATTTTTGTAAATAGTAAAAAAAAAAATTTAACTGCCATTATTCAGCCATTATAATAACAAAATATTTTTATAAATATATTATTTTCATAATTTTCTCCAACATTTTAGGAGCAAAATTTTCTTGAAAAAATATTTTTTAAAAAGTAAGTTTAAAAAAAATTGCAACAAAACAACAAAACTTAATCGTTTAACTTTAAGACATTTTAAGAACATGAAAAGTTTAGCTTTTATCCCAATTGTTAGAGTCACGAAAAGCAAAGAAGAGTTTATTCAAAGGGTTTATGGAGCACTTCTGTAGCGGAAAAAAGTATTTAAACATCTGAAAATGTTTCATTCTCAGACATTCCAAGAACCCTGTGGCTATCCTGTTGGAGATTGATTTGAGATGTGTGAAAATGAAAATATTTCAAGACCTTTGGAGCTATTTGAAGATGTTTGAGTATAGTTTGAGATATTTGGAGAACTTTTATGTTATTTGAAGCTAGCTTTATTTGGGTATATTTAAAGATGTTTGGATACTTGGAGAACCTTGGAGCTGCCCTAAAATGTCTGAAGATGTTTGGAGATATTTGGAGTACTCTGGAGATGTTTGAAAATGTTTAGAGATTTCTGAAGATCTTTGGGGCCATTTCAAGATACAATACGTGAAGAGGTTTCGAGATGGAAAGTATTTGGAGATTCTTTGGAGCTGTAGGAGATATCTGGAAAACTCTGGAGTAGTGGGACATACAGTATGAGTATGTTTAGGGATATCTGGACAGCTTTAGTGTTGTTTGGAGATATGTGTAGATCCTTGGAGTCTAAGACATTTCTAGAACTTAAGCTGCTGAAAGCTTTTCCAGCTCACTCATTCAACAGTTATCAATTTTACCCAAAACCAACATCAGCATCAGAACCACATACAAAAACGTTGCCACTCCTCCCATGTCTGTCAGACACTTCATTAACATGAACCCCGTTCTTTGTGCTCCAGCCTTCAGCCTGGGGTCTCGGGTCAAAAGGTCCCAAGATGGCCGCCAAACTGGAAATCCAAACCCTGACCATAATTCACAGAGGACATGGCAGTGAAAAGAGCCACTGTGACCTTTGACCTTGAACTTGAAAGAGGAGAATATCAGTTTTCCTACTCTACGGATTCCTCAGTCAATTCCCTCCGAAGCGAATCTATTTAAATGTGCCGTGCTTCTTGAGCAGAAATCTTTAATGCATATGCCAGCTACAAAGCCAAGGCCATGACAAGATTTATAAATATGCCCATAAAATGGACTAAAATAATCAGGATGTATCTTCAGACCATTTTTATGTTCATTTTAGCTGTTTTTAATCTGTCTTGCAAATCTAGCCTGAGCAGGCTGTCCAACAAAAGTGAACAAGGTAGAGGAGTATTAGTCAGAGAAGCAACCAAGAGACCAAAGGCAAAGCTCAACATGATGCTACCACCACCGTGCTTCACCGTGAGGATGGTGTTGTGTGTTCAGTTTGATGAGTAGTGTCGGGTTTCTGTTATACGTAGCGCTTTGTGTCGAGGCCAAGAAGATTAGAGAAGATTTTCCTTTTGGAGAAAATCTCCAACATGCCCTTTGACAAACTCCAAATGGAATTTCATGTACAGTAAGTCGCCACTTTTTCATAAAGCCCATGTTTGTGGAGTGTCCAGGTTATGAGCTGTGGATCACGAAGCTCCAAGACTGGGTCTCACTGTCTGATATTTTTCAAGAACTTTGTCCCAGATTTGTTTTGATAGCTCCTTGGTCTTCATGATGCGGCACGATCGCTAACAAACTCTGGGTTCTTCCAGAAACAAGTGTATTAGTATTGAGATCAAGTGACACTTTAATCGCACACAGGTCAACTCTGTTTAACGTGATATCTAACGCCGAGCGCTTGCAGAAGAAACGAGGGTCAAAACTTACACTACTGCACCTTTTATGAGTTGTATTTTTAGTTAATTTTGCTAAGTATATGGATCTTTACCTCAATTCAATATTATGGGTTCTTTTGTGTAGTTTATTGACGCGCATTTCCAATTAAATCCACGCTACAAAATGTGGACAAAAATAAAGTTTTTGTGGAATAATAATGTACAATATGAGCACACACTGTCTGCAGCCACACAGGAAATGTCAACTAGGCTTCAAATAATGAAAATTATTCTCAAAATCCGCCCTTTAACAAAGTAATTATGCTCCATAACTGAGTATAATTTTCCATATGTTCATTACCGGACTTCACAATATTCTGCAGACAGCAACAAGGTATTAATTGTGTGTTAATGAACCGAATCCTATTATAGCTGCGTGTAGAGTTTATGTGTAACGCGGTTATTACAGACACTTCAGATAAAATGAGGCTTATGTGATTGCTGTTCCACGCACAAGACATCATTCGGTCTAATCATGGCTTTCTCGTGTGTGCACCATTTCTCCATTCCGTCTCAGTTCACTGATTTTGTCCACTATTGCTTTCTCAGGCGAAAAGCCCCTACAGAAAGGACAGAAAAGTGTCCTCTGAGAGGCGTATTATACCGACTTCCTGTTCCTACTCGCTCCAGAGAGGACAGACGGCTCCCGAGGACGAGCAGCCGCCACTTTCCCGCTGTGCCTGGAGCCGGAGTGTGTGTACCGTCTCAGCGGTGTAGCGTCTACTCACACGGCGCAAAACACACTCATACCTCTTTCTGTGTATGTGTGTGCGTGTATGTGTGTGCGTGTGTGGGTGTGTGTGCGTGTGCGTGTGCATGAGCACGTATGGATCTGTGTGTGCTTTTCAACACAGGAGGTTGTAACATCATATACGTGAGGTTTAGAAAGAGACATGGCATAGCCTGGGCTTGTGTGTGTGTGTGTGTGTGTGTGTGTGTGTGTGTGTGTGTGTGTGGTTTTCTATACAGGACACTGTAACATCATACACACAATTAATGCTCATACAGACAAAGCAAGACATGCTGGTTTAACAGGTGTGTGTGTGTGTGTGTGTGTGTGTGTGTGTGTGTGTGTGTCAGTGTCACGGTAAACACATTTCCTACTTACTGGCAGCCTGCACTCGGGCCTTGCGGCTGACGACCAGCCCAAAGGAATTCTGGGCCACGCACTCGTAGTCTCCCTCGTCTGAAGAGCCGTCGGTCCTGCTCCTCAGGAATCGGCCAATCAGCAGCGAGCCATTAACGAAGGTGGCGTAGTTCTTATCCTCCAGTAAGAGCGCACCATTCCTCCTCCACTGCGTGGTGATTGGTGGAATCCCTTCCACCTGACAGTGCAGCATCAGCGGCTGGTCCTGAACCGCGATGATGTCACTGGGCTCCAAAGTGAAGGACAGCTCGGCTCCACGGGTCACGCCTGCACAGAACAGTCCAGAAATCAATCACCTAATCCCCCTCGATTCTTAAAGAACAGCTTCGGGTTTAGTTTGCTGTTTCATAAACGCAACTAAAATAAATAAAGGTAAGGCTAATAGTAAATAAAAGTATAAATATTTCATCTTTAACATCATTTTTTAAAATTTAATTTAATTTAAAAACCACAGTTATTTTGACATTTTACAAATAAAAAATATTTTATAAACAGTTTAGTTAAAAAAATATATATTATTTAGAAATTTCAGGAGCAAAGCATTTTCTCTAATTTTTTTTTAAATTCACAAATATTAAGCAACAATTTTTTTAAAAACGTTAAGTTTAAAGAAAAAAATAATTTTACTATTACTACCATTTTAGAGTTTTTTTTTAAAATACTATAGTAAAGAAATTATTCAGCCATTTTAAGAAAATGTATGTATTACAAAAAAAATTATTTTTTTTCATCATAATTATTCATACAATTTAAAAGCAAATAAAAAATGATTCGTAAAGCTTAGTATAAAGGGACAAAAATCACAGCTATTCAAACATTTTAGGAACAAAAATAAAATATTCTGACCATCTAATCATGACAGTAATACTGTAATAATAATAATAATAATAATAATAATAATAATAATAATAATAATATGAGATCATTTTAGGATCTTTAGTGGAATTTTGCGCTCATCCCTTGAGCAAATTGAAGCGCAAAATGTTTTGTTGTGTGGCCTCTCACACTGGAGCAGATTTCTGCTTTTTAACCACTGCTATTCACCATATTTTGTTGTTTTAAGAAAAAATATTTCTGACAATCACAATATGATGGATGTTTTGGAAGCTCGAACCACTGGGAGCTCGTCAGAAGAAACAGAAAGAGAATAAAGGTAATTAAAAGAAAGCCTGCAATCCTGCAGACTGTTAGAGAGCCTCACTTCATATCAGCAGGAGCCACAATATCATGAGTGTACTGATACACTAACGTGAACGCACGACCGTGTACGTGAAAGTCCAAGGGTCTAGGAAGAGAAGCTGCTAGAAACTTGGGAACGGTCGCATATCATAAAAACATATCAAGAAAAGATAGTCATGGGGTTGGACTTTAAAAGCAGTATAGGATTTGGGGAATTTTCACTGGGGAATTCTGCTTTCCACTGGTCAGATTTCAGCAGGAAAAACATGGGATAGATTTAAAAAAAAACAACATCCCCAGTCCTGAGTAAACTTCAGCAACGAGGTGAGAAACTTCTCGCTTGCTTCCTCCCCCCTCACTGAGTTATCGGATCTTCAAGGACGTTCGCTCCAAACCCCCCAAAGCATAAACGGCGGAGGTTCGTGTGATGATGACGCTGGAGGACCACTTGCGCTGACCCTTGACCTCCACGTCGCTCTACACCCCGCCCCCACCTCCCCCCCCCAGATTCCTGCGCTTGCTAGCACACTAGCGGCCGCGTCTGAAACCCAATCCCTTTGGGTGTGTAGTGGCTTTATGCTATTTGTGGTTCTCATAATTATCATAAATATTCCCGGCTACAAAACCCAGAGCTCTAATACACATCTTTCATCAAAACAAAGCCGCAGAATCCTCGGTGGTGGCATGATTGCGTCCATTCAGAGCGCGGATACAAATACAGCTCTGCTTCTTTCAATAACATTTCCGTTTTCCTGTAAGTCCTTGAGTCTGAGAAAAACTATGGCATGTTCTCAAGAGCCCTGACATGCCTGAATGCAAGGACACACACACACACACACACACACACACACACACACACACACACACACACACACACACACACACACTCACCATCCTGCTTTGCCCTGTGCTGCCGTGTTTTGACTGCCTTTGCTTAGAAACTCGTCTCAACCTCACAGCAGCTGACCGTGAGCATAAGAAAGGCCACGGAAGCTGCAGTTTCACTCCATTTTCTTTTCACTTTGGTCATTGAACAGCTCTTTCAGCGTACCTGTTGCTCATGCTACAACTCAGGACAGCATAACACACTCACAGCCCCTCTTCCTATATACGGGAGCTCACACACGCCGCCGATTGGCTAGTATCGCTTTCTCTCTCATGATTGACAGGAGAGAAAGTAATGCCACCCCGCCCGCTCAGTACTCTGTGACTTGAACCCACATCCTTCTGATTGATCGGACACAACATTAAAAGAGATGCTCCTGTATTCCTACAGTCACATCCCTTACATCAAACAGGACACGGTGACATAATCTCTCCCTCTCTTTCTCTCTCTCTCTCACTCTCTCTCTCTCTCTCTCTCTGTGAATTCACAATGCGCAACTCTGTGAACAACCACTTTCACTTGATATACAAGCAAAATATGCTCTGAGCATCTACAGTGTTTTATATACAATATTTATACACTCACTGACACTGACCACTTTATTAGGAACATCTGTACACCTGCTCATTCGTGCACTCATTTCGAATCAGCCAATCATGTGGCAGCAGCAATGCAGTGCATCAGATCATGCAGACACACATCAGGAGCTTCAGTTAATGTTCACATCAGACATCAGGATGGGGAAAAGATCTCGGTTATTGTCTCAGATCTCATATCTCAGCGTTGGTGTCAGACGTGCTGGTTTGAGTTCCTATTTCCAAAACTGCTGATCTCCTGGGATTTTCATGCACGACAACAACAACAACAACAACAACAAAAACACATTCCTGTGAGCAACAGTTCTGCAGTGCAGCTCAGTTCTGGAGATACATTATCAATGAGAGAGGTCAGAGGAGAATCGCCAGACTGGTTCGAGCTGACAGGAAGTCTATGGTACATCAAACAACCACTCTTTACAAACATGGTGAGCAGAAAAACATCTCGGAACGCACAACATGCTGGACTTTGAGGCAGATAAACTCCAACAGCAGAAGACTACGTCTGATTCCACTCCTGTCAGCCAAGAACAAGAATCTGAGGCTACGGTGAGCAAAGGAAGAATAAAAAACATCTGCTGCTCTCTTTACAACTTTCAGCTGTCCACTTTCAGTGAGCCTGTGCCCACTGTCGCCTCATATTCTACTCTCTCTCTCTCTCTATCTCTGACTCACTCTCTCTCTCTCTCTGTCTCTCTCATTTTCTGTCTCTCACTCTCTGACTCTCTCTCTCTGTGTCTCTCTCACTCTCTGACTCTCTCTCTCTCTCTGTCTCACTCTCTGACTCTCTCTCTCTGTCTCTCTCACTCTCTGACTCTCTCTGTGTCTCTCTCACTCTCTGACTCTCTCTCTGTTTCTCTCTAACTCTCTGACTCTCTCTCTCTGTCTCTCTAACTCTCTGACTCTCTCTGTGTCTCTCTAACTCTCTGACTCTCTCTCACTCTCTGACTCTCTCTCTCTCTGTGTCTCACTCTCTGACTCTCTCTCTGTGTGTGTGTGTGTGTCTCTCTAACTCTCTGACTCTCTCTCTGTGTCTCTCTCACTCTCTGACTCTCTCTCTGTGTCTCTCTAACTCTCTGACTCTCTCTCTGTGTCTCTCTCACTCTCTGACTCTCTCTCTCAGTGTCTCTCTCACTCTCTGACTCTCTCTCTGTGTCTCTCTAACTCTCTGACTCTCTCTCTGTGTCTCTCTCTTTCTCTCTCTCTCTCTCTCTCTTTCTCTCTCTCTCCCTCTGGATGATGGCAGCAGCCTCAGTGCTCAGTGTCCTCAGCAAACATTAATCACTGTTCTAGCATTGTGCACACTTACATTAATTTTAATTAACAGAATCGTGAGCAGATTTCTCTTTGTATCCTTTCCAAGTTTTGTTATAATTAGGTCAAAGCAGTGCCACTAAACTGTAATTAAAACGAACTTGTAATTAACGCAATTAATTTCACTTTTACATTTAAACAGTAAAACTATAATAATATTTCAATGCTGCCTGTCAGGGCTGTTGTGGTTCCTGCAAGGTTTTGTGGATAATTAAGGGTTCTTAGCTTATGAAAGAGTTTTACTTGGAACCCTCATAAAATCTTTAAGGGTTTATCAGAAATACAAATCAAAGGCCATGTAAGGACTTCAACAGTTTCATTAGAGCCGAGCCGATACCCCGGGTGAGCATCAGGTATCGGATTATCAGGTATCGGATAACAAATGGGAAAAAAACAAACGGAATTGGATTTGGAAAAGATTTTTTTTGGATCTGTAAATGTTGAAGGGTTGATTATATTTTTCGATTTTGATTTTTATTATTTTTGCAATGTAACTGAAAGCTTTCGGCTGATACTCACGGCATCGGTATTGGCATCGGGAAAGAAAAATGGTATTGTGTAGAATCTCTAATTATAATGAGTGCAGGGCTACAACATATATATCCCTTGGTAATCGTTATCCTAACAATAATAATAATAATAATAATAATAATAATAATAATAATTTTGGAAACATTCCTGCAGGTTGATCAGATTCCCTGGTTTTGTTTTAATATAATATAAATTATAAACTATATAAAGTATAAAAATATAAACAGCCAAAATCAACAGAAACAGGATTAAAGCCACGGCGAGTTCATGGTCACTCAGGATGAACAGTCAGGGCCACGTCCCAAACGGCTCCTTACAATAATCTCCACTACACAGGGGGTGAAACAGTGACTTCTTCACTGCACTGGATCTCCAGAAGGAAGCAGTTTACTGGGTTAGAAGCTTAGAAGTTGCTATTAAAGTGACTAAACATTTTTTCTGCCTTCTATTATAAAAGCAAGTTCAGACAAAATGAAGACAAATGGGACTGACCGTGTATTATGTCAGGAATAAAACATGACAGGATGTAGAACAGAGCTACTGCCACCAAACAAGATTCAATTATTTCCTTATAACAGCACATCATGGAGTGTGTTCCTTTTTAGTGCAAATAACCTGCAAGTTGAATATGTAGAACAAGATAAAAAATAAATAAAAATAAACAATGGGTTAAACCATGACCTTGGCAAAAGTGTACGGTCTGTGAGAAAACCCGGTCGGAAACCCGGCTTCTGGTCCGGAATGCTGGTTTGTGTTTGGACGCGTCTCCTGTCAATCATTTTATAGACACTCCATTGGCCACCACGGATCGTGAGGGCGGAGCTTCGTGAGCATGGGAGGGAACGGAGGAGTGGGCTCAAGGAGTGAAAATAATTCAGATGTTTAAACGTTGATAAAAACACACTCTGTTTTAAGATTCTACATGGAGCCTTTAAAAAGGCTAAGAACCCTTAATCACGCAATTAACCCATTTTTTAATTAATTTATTTTCATGCTGATACCTAGAACTTGCTGTGTGTTTAAAATTTAGCTCCACAGTCTTGGTACATTGGTTCTTCAAAGGTTCATCAGATAATTAAGGGTTCTTAGCCTTCTTAAAGCTTCCATCTTGAACCTTGGTTTTTAAGTTGAACCCTTTGAGGAAGCTAAGATCCATTAATCATTCAGTGAACCAAGTCAACACTGTTTCTAAGAGCGTACCAGGTGCCAGGAGAAAGCTAGGACCACTTACTTCTCCACCAAACCCATAAAGAACCCTTGAAGAACACTTTCTGTTCTAGAAACGTATGTATTAACTGGGTATGTTTGTAATACAAACTCACGTTATCTTATTTTTTAACTAATTTATTTTCTCTTAATACCTAGAATACCTCTGTGCTTGAAATTGAGCTAAACTGTCTTGGTGCATGGGTTCTTCAAGGGTTCTTTAATAGTTCATTAGATAATTAAGAGTTCTTAGGCTTATTAGGTTCTTATTTTCCTATGAGCTAGGTTTCCAAGTAGAACCCTGTGAGGAAGCTAAGAACCCTTATTCATCCAATGAACCTTTAAAGAACCTTTGAAAAACCCAAGAACCAAGTAGGTCAGGTTGTAGGTATCAAGGAGAAGATAGCAAGCAATAATTTGGAGTTTGATGTATACACACTCTTAGGGTTCTTGACGGGTTCTTCTATATGTGGATAATTAAAGGTTCTTAGAAACCTGCTACACAGAACGCTTTTTGATAAATATGTTGCTCTAGCGTGCTACACAGCATCTTCTCTATGTAACGAGACAAACCAAAGAAGCGCTAAAGGTTCTATTTTTTTTAAATCAAGAGTGCATAATAAAGCGGCGTCAGCTTCGATTAAAAAGCGAGAACGCTCGTGAACGCGGTTCCACATTATGTCATGGTGCGTGAGGGCGAGCGAGACATGAGCCGTCAATCAAACTGAACAAAAGGCGGAGGATGGAGGCGCGGTATTGATGTGTAATGTTTCCACATGATGTTTCCTGTGATGTCGCAGCAGGCTGAGAGGGTTCTCCGTGTGTCATTTTCCTCCCTGACATTCACAACAATGCAGCGCGCTCAATCAGAGCCTGTGGATAGATAATAACCGCAATCTGCTCTACACGCTGAAGGACAGGAGAAACATTTCCACACAGGAAGCAGCCGCACACTAAAGAGAACTTATAGACAGTGTGTGTGTGTGTGTGTGTGTGTGTGTGTGTGTGTGTGTGTGTGAATGCTCACTCTACTGCATCACTGGCACTGATGAAGCAACCACACCTTCCCTTACAGAAAAATCACACGAACGTCATGTGTCAATAAGCACACGTGCTTCACACGTCATGTTGTGTTTGTGGTTTTATTTTCAGTAAGAGATTTTTACAATAATTCCTTTATTTTTATTTGATTTTTTTAAAAAGATTAATTTATTTTCATGTGCTGTTTAAGATAATTTTTTTTACGTTAGATTTACTTTAATTTGATTTTTTTATTTTCACGTAATTTTTTACGATTCATTTCTTTTCATGTGATTTTTTTTTACTTAATTAATTTTTTTAACACGTGATGTTTAGGATTCATTTAATTTTTACATGATTTTTACTTGATTCATTTATTTAAATGAGACTCATTTGATTCGTTTATTTTTACACGTGATGTTTACGTGATTCATTTATGTTCACGTTCTTTTTTTTTTACACGGTTCAATTAATTTCACGTCATTTTTTTTTTACATGATTCACTGATTTAATGTGATATGTATATGATTGCTATAAGCTGTATGTACAGTATTGTTAATGCAGCATTCACACACAGCGACACACTGAGTCTTGCACGTAAACGGTGTAAATGTTGTGGGCATTCAACCACCACACGGCTTTAAATCCATAAACACAGCCGTTCAGACAGGGATGTAAAGCTTCGGCAGTTAATAATGCAGGCAAAAGCACGTCCTTCAGAGTGTATACACACACAGAGCAAGAGAGGAGCGTCTCAATAAAGGCACCGCAGGATAAACACAAACACGCTGCAGCTTTACAAAGCGAGGAAAACTCATTTCATGTGCACGCTGTAATAAACACCACAACATGGCAGCCATGTTACAATAAACTGCACACGCTCGCTTTAATAGAGCGCTGACACATCAGGATCGATGCTACCTCTCACAACCCTGCTGCTAGACATCACGTTGGCTTCATAAAGTGCCGGGAAAATGTATTTGCCCCTTCCTGATTTCCTCTATTTCTACTTTTTCATATTTGTCACACTTACTACATTTACATATATATATATATATACACTCCTGAACATAATCTTAAGACCGGGGGAAACATTCCAAGTGTTCGTATTTCGCGCTGGTGGATCATAACCTGGTTGTAAGAACTTCTTCAAAATGTCGAAAGAAGAAAAAGGAGCAAGAGACAAAAAAAAAAACAGAGATTGGCAATTTATTGAAAACTGCATTTAAACTCAAACAGGCTGTTCTCTCTTCTTTGTCTCTTGCTCTTGTTTCTTCTTTTGGCATTTTGAAGAACTACTTACAGTTTTTTTCTTCAAGGATTATGTTTCTGTTTTGTGGTTCCTCCTGTTCTCCTTGTCTTAAGTTAGATTTTGCTTGAAATCATTCAGTGTGACAAATATGTAAAAAACAGAGGAAATCAGGAAAGGGGCAAATACTTTTTCACAGCACGGTACCTCATTGAACCTTTAAAGGTTCCCGCAGAGAGACAAAGCACAGACTGATGCAACAAAAAGTTCTTCAAGGGTTCTTCAAAAGCTATTGAAGAAGGTTGAGTAGAACGTAGAACCTCTAAGGTAAAGATTTTAAAAAGAAAGTCTAAAATCCGAAAGTGTTTTCCAGTTTGAGGCTTTGGAGAAACCTTTAAACGATCTCCACAGAGCTCTACAACAGGAGCTTGCTCTGTCTGAGAGTGTCCATCTGAGGATCAGCGATACCTGTCTGTCTGTCCATCCATCATTCTTTCTTTCTTCCTTTCTTCCTAAACATCCTGTCATCTTCCTAAAGCTGTAGGGTTCCACATAGAACCATTAAGTTTTCCTCCAGTGAGACAAACAACAGGTTGATGCAGCTAAGGGTTTTTCAGAAAGTAGGTTTGTATAGTTGAGAGTTCTTCTTAAAAAGGTTCTAGTTTGAACCCTTTCTGATCCGACTTGGAACCCTCTCTAAATGGGAGACCTTTTCTAAAACGTCCACACGAACCATTAACGGTTCCCCCAAAGAGACAAAGTATCTTGAAGATGGTTAAGGTTGAAATTTCTTATCTAAAGCAGCATCTATCTATCTATCTATCTATCTATCTATCTATCTATCTGTCCATTCATCATTCTTTCTTTCTTTCTTTCTTCCTGAACATTCCAACAGCCTTTGAAGGAATGACTTTGCGACGAATTTCAGTGAAAGGTCTCTAGATGTTTGAGAGTGGGGCTGCACAATATGTCGTTTGTAATATGCAAATGAGCAACATGCAAATGAGCAATATGCAAATGAGCAATGAAAAACAAACATTTCTTATTGTGTTCCTGAGCACAATCAGTCCAACTAAAACCAAGTGGCTGTACGTGTTTCTAGACTTCATCTGTGCACTGGACAGCTCGAATTAATCAATTAATTAACCATCATCATCTTCATATTGGTCACATGATATAATGAACTTCACGTGTGTGTGTTTTTAGACGCTTCACATGTTCTGTTTCACACTTTTCCAAGTGTGTTTTAATGAATTGAATTAATGATAATATACCAGCCTATAATATACTAGTGCCCAGCTCTAACTCACTCCACTCTTCTCCTAAACATCCACAACGGGCTTTGAAGAGAAATAAGACACCAAAAAACAGGCGAAATGAAAAGCCCCGGGATCAACGCCACGGCCAGGTTCATGGTCAGTCCGGATGGACGGTCAGGGCCGCGTCCCACACGCCTCCCCGCAGCCCTCTCCACTCCCCAGGGGCACAGTGACCTGCCCCGCCGCGCAGCCTCCTGTGATCCAGCCACAGTCTGTACCGGGCTCGGCTCAGTACCGGGTTCGGGTGTGTACCGGGCTCGGCTCAGTACCGNCGTGCTCGGGTGTGTCCTGGGTTCGGCTCAGTACTGGGTTCGGGTCTGTACCGGGCTCGGGTCTGTGCGCTGCAGGGAAGCTGATGTGAGGAAACACTTACCGACAAAAGCGGCGAGCCAGATGCCGAGCAGACGCGCAGCAGCCAGGAGGCGCCTTTCCGTCGCCATGTTCATCACTTTCCCAAATGTGTGCGCGGATAAACACAAAGCCACACCGGAGAGAGGAGGAGAGAGGAGGAGAGGAAAGAGGACAAGAGAGCAGAGGAGAGAAAGCGGCTTCCTACGACAAGCGCTGGTCCCCGGGAGTCGCGCGCCCTCGCGCCATTTTACACATCCACCAGGAATCCTTCCTTTCCTTTCCTTTCCTTCCTCCCGTTATCTCTCTATCTCTCTGTCGGTCTCTCTCTTTATCTGTCTGTCTCTCTGTTTATCTGTATGGCTCTCTGTTAATCCACCGCGCTCCGTTAGCTCCTCACGCGCTCACAACACACCGCGACTGGCGGAGCAATCGCTCTCTCTCTCTCTCTCTCTCTCTCTCTCTCTCGCTCTCTCTCTCAGGAACAAAAGACGCGGCCAAGTGCAAGAATCAGCGACAAGATTGCCACCTTCCCCTCAAACCTTTTATTCTGCCTTACGGATGTTATCAGGCTGAGAAATAATAATAATAATAATAATTATTATTATTATTATTATTAGTATTATTATTAGTATTATTATTATTATTATTATTATTAGCCACGAATAACAGATAGATAGATAGATAGATAGATAGATAGATAGATAGATAGATGAATGGATAGATGGATGGATGGATGGATGGATGGATGGAAGGATGAATGAATGAAACCCTGGTGAATTAGGTACTCTCAAAAAGAAATCTTCAAGTGTTTTTTTTATATTTTTTTTAGGTTCTTAATGTGGTTCATCTTGGAACCTTTTCTAAAAGTTGTAGGTTTTTACATAGAACCATTAAGCGTTCCCTGATAGGGACAAAACAAACATCCCCAGATCAGAGTTCTTAGAGCTTCCTAACACAGTCTGGTTTGGAACCCAATGTGAAAAGAAACAACTTATTTTTGGGTTCTACATCAAACTTTTCACCAAAGAGGACAACTAAAGAACCGCTAAGGGTTCTCGATTTGCCGGGGGGTGGTGGTGGGGGTGGGATAAGTTGTTTCTTTTCAAATCTAAATCTAGAACGTTGGAGGGTTCTTCAGTTTGTTCTTTATCAGGATTCCCAGTATCTATCAAAGGAACCTGGACCAAAGGCTTGGACGACCGTCCATCCATCCATCCATCCATCCATCCATCTGTCCATTCATCTGTCTGTCTGTCCAATCATCCATTCATCCATCCATCCATCCATCCATCCATCCATCCTTCCATGCATTCATACATCCGTCCATCTGTCCATTCATTCGTCCGTCCATCCACTCATCCATCCAACCATCCATCATTCATCTGTCTGTCCATCCATCCATCCATCCATCTGTCTGCCCATCCATCAATCTGTCCATCCATCCATCTATCCATCCTTCCATGCATTCATTCATCCAGTAGCCTACCTTTGCCTAGTGCTAAGTCCATCCATTAATCTTTCCTTCCTGTGTAATTATTAGCCATTTAGTTGCTACTGCTAGGTATAATCATCATTATCTGCTACAAACAACTACAGCTACTAATAATTATCCGCAGTACATAGTGTATGAGTATTTGGTCAGACATTTTTTACACAATCTGTATAAAAAAAAAAAAAAAAAAAACAAAACTTTATTTTGTAAATATTAGGCCACTGCCTGTTTTAGGATCAGTGTGGCGCTCCTAAGTCCAGTTTCTTCTACCGAACTCAAAGAAACAAAAAAAAACAAAAACGAAAAACAGACAGTAAATAATTTTCAACCCAGTACAGAATCTTCTTACCTCTTTATTTTAGTCAGTAATGCTGAATAAAAGCGTCTTTAAAAAAAAAAAATCCCAAATTCCAGTTTCCTGTTTCACGTGCGTTTCTGGGGAAAGAGCGACCTCTACCGGAAGCAGTCACTGTTGCTATAGAAACAGCGCCTCGGTGATTAGCATATGTAAATTAGCGTAGCATAAAAACGAGCCAGTTTGGTACAGGATATAAATACTATTCTGAAATGTTTACTTAGGGGTGGAATTGACAACAGCTACAGTAAACCGCATAAATATTGGCACCCTTCATTAAAATAAGCAATATTAAATAACATGTTGGCATGTAGCACAAATTAACAAATTAAAACAATTTTAATATTAAAAACTTTAAGAAGTGCTTTTCCTGCTTTTTTTTAATTTTCTACATCAATCTATTTATGACTGATATGGAATGAAAAGCATGTAAAACGGATTTATGTTTCAGTGTAATAGTTCAGAAAGAGTTCAGTAATTTGATGTTTAAGAATTAGACAAATGAAGCATCAGCAGCAGTCAAAAAGCTGAATTTCTCCTCGTTTTAACTGGGAAACGGTGGAAATCTTCCCTTAGTAAAGTGCTGAGATAAATGAAAGCGGTGTCCCACAGCACATTTGAATAGCTGATTTCTTTTTTTAGATGAATAGGTGAATTGTACTGCTGTGATAACACTCTCTGGGTCTAATTACTGTCTGATTAATGTGTAATTCTCTCTACAGCCTAATGGCTCGAACACACTGATTTCATTAGAGATGGAAGAATATAATACTAAAAGTAATTCAGGAGAATAAAATTATCACATAATGTATTCTAAGGGGGAAAAAAGATTATCCATTAGCATATAAGTTTAACACACCATGTGTGTGTGTGTATATATACATATATATACACACACAGTTAGGTCTGGAAGTATTTGGACAAAGGTCTGGTAAAGCATCTCCAGGGATGAAACTCAGAATTTGAGTTTTGAGAACATGGGCTCCAGACTTCAGGCCGTCACTGACTGCAAAGGATTTTCATCCAANAAATGGCTGTAATTCCTAAATGGTAAATGCCATATTTTTGTGGAAACTCTTAAAATAAAGCTGAAAGTCTACACTTCCATCACATCTTGATTGTATTATTTCAAATCCACTGTGGTGTGTATAAAGGCAAAATCACAAAACTGTCATTGTCCAAATACTTCCTATACAAAGTGAGAATTACTGTGAGATAATAACAGACCACGAATCCTTAACCCCTTTTCTCGATCTTTATTAACAGTACAAATAATCCTTGAGCTGGCTGTATATATATATATGTATATGTATATGTTATACACTATATAATATTACAGAGTATTAGGCTATATAAAACGACTCGTGATTCACGGGGTGCCAATTTTTCTGGTGTGGAAAAGACAGTTTCCTCCCGTTCTTCATTTTCCTGTGATGTTCATTCACAAAAGGAAACACAAGGTGGCTGCACTTTGTTGAATCACCTTCATGTCTTTATTAAGATGTTTATGTACATTCTGTATGTTCACACATTTTACTGACAAAAGAACTAACATGGAGATGGGAGGAGAAAAGAAAAGAAATCTTCTCACACGCATGTTTATCAAACCTCAGCCTGAAGCAGTTTCTCCAGGTTTCAGTTGAGCGGTCACGAGATTTAATCTAGTCACTAAAAACATTAAACAGGAACAAATTTCAGCGTTTCACAAATTAGTTTCCAGGAACAGATTGATTTTTTTTTTGAGTAAAGCTGTGTCCAAAAAGTCTGAATCCACTACTAAAAACTGTCTGATTAAAAACATTTAGTTAAAAACATCAAACAAGACAGCCTCGTTCTCCTTTCTTAAGTGGGCATTAATTTAAAAAAAAAAAAAAAAAAACCCACTAACACTAATATCAGCATTGTACTGATTTTCTGTTTGTTAGCATTTCAGTTATTTAGCTACAATGAACTTAGCTGTACAAATTTGCTGGTAGCTAGGTTAAGTAGCTCACTAGCTAGCAAAATCTTGTAATGCTACGCAGTTTATTGTTTATTGATAAATTTCAAATGCTCAAATTTCATGATTACACTTTCTATACACAGTCATAATTAAAAGTGTGGTCAGTATTTTTAGCAGGAAATGTTTAAGCTAGCTAGGCTTGAGGTAACTTGCATTGCTAGCAGAACAGGCTGTGTTGTGTCATTGGATTGAGCTAGCAGTTTGCCACAATGTCACATGACTAAATATTTCCAATCGTTTCAATCTGAGCTGCACAGAAACAAACGTAAGCTTGAAAAGAACTATATCATTTGTTTGGTGTGAATTCATGAAAAGAAATTCATGAAAATAAGACGAAAAGACAACATACTGAAGGTTCTGAGGCCACGATTTAGCTAGCTAACGTGAATCTGTATAAATATGAAGGCAGAACAACAGAAACTTATAAAATTCAATATAACATAGTGTTAAAATTCTATCTATGTTCATAGAAATCCATACAAATAAATTTTTTTTATTAAACTTCAAAACAGTTCTCAGCAGTGGACTTTTTGTAGACAGTGAGCACAGAAACACATGGATATAGAAAGATATACATTTGCAGGGGATAAGACGACACTGTGCTGGTAGGAAACGTGTTGTAACTGAGGTAGTGTGTCTGTCACGAAGACATAAACTCACCAAAGCACCAAGTTTCTTCCCGACCCGGATCCTATTAAATACAGTTCAGGAAGTTACAGGGCTGTGATGGCACTAGATGTGACAGTTCACCACAGAGCACCAGCGAGACAGCGGGTTTGAACCACTGCTTTATGGAAATGAACTAGTCTGTGCAATGTGTCTATTTTGTTTGTTTTTTCAGGGAAGTTTTACAGAACAAGGCAAAGATTCTGAATATTTTCTTCAGATTCTATGCAAAAACATCACACCTGAGAAAAGACACACGCTGAGAAGATGGAGATACCAAACGTGTCTGGCTTTAAACATAGCGCTAACCTTACTTCACACTAGCAACCGACAAAGCAACGGTTTCTACACGCATGTGCGAAACATAGACAAGATTTCAGAGACAGTGCAACACTGGAATTAAGATTTTCTCATTTCTATGCAAATTAGGTATGATGCGATAAAGCGGCAAATCTAAACAACTGGCCGGAATGATTCCTTGGATCAAACCTACGGCGCATGTGGTCCGACGTTTCACGAGTTGTCACAACTGTTGCACAAAAAACAGAAGCAAAAAAATCCTACATTTGTAGTTTCATTGTATATTGTCATAAACAACCTCTTATTAAATGAGTAAGGGACATTGCGAAGAAAAATAAAGCTTGGGACAATGTAGCATAGAAAGTAGCTAGTTGCTAACCTGCCAACAAAGCTAGTACAAACAACTAGTTTTACATTGATTAGCATATTATTTAATTTGTGTTAAACTTTAGAAGCTATATGTACAGTATATACGTAGCTACTACCTACTAAACAAACACTGCAAAGGCAGAAAGTGTTTGTTATACAGCCACAAAAGACAAACAACAAGCGACTCGAATGACTTGTCACTTGCTAGTGTGAACGTAGCTTAAGATTTAACCTTTTACCAAATGACATTTTTATTCATGGCAGAAAAACAGCTGCTTGTAAATTACTGCTGTGTACACGAGAATGTGAAAGAGAAAAGAAGAGGACTAAGAGCGGATCCCTGTGGAACACCATAAGGAACACTATGAGGGAAAATCACTTGCCAAGTCCACTTGAGTTATTAATATTAAGACTCCTTGTAAAGTGGTATATCATTATTTTAAACACTGGACCTCATGAACAACGCAAAATAAACTGTATGTCTTTCAAAGCAAGGGGTTGAAAATACACGAGTAATTCTACTGCGTTACTTTACTTAAGTACTGTTTTGGATGATCTGTACTTTACTTGAATATTATTTAAATTAAATACTCTTACTCAAATAAATTTACAAGAGAAAGAATGTGCTTTTAACTCCTTTTCAATTTGACCTTCAAAATACTTGCTAAAAATCTCAAACGCCATGATATTTATGTTTCTGATTTTCTCTTGCCTAGCTGCTAGGCTGCTCAGTTGTGGTTTTGATTCGTTTAAACTGACATCCAATCACATTTACAGCTTTAAACTTGGGTAAGTTGGCTAGCTAGTTTTGTTTTGTTGCTAATGCCGCTTTAGCACTCATTCCAACAGGGTTAATAAACATTAGCTAACCATTTAGCTAGCTAAATTCTTGGTTTTAGCAAATATTTACCACAATAAATCAGTAAATAAACGTTCATATCTGGATTGCTCACTTTTGATCAGTTAAAAATATATAGTTTTACTCTTGAATACTTGAGTATCTTTAGATTTTTCGATTTTCACTCAAATAGATTTCTGGCTCTGCACTTCTACTTTTAATCGAGTACGATAGTGCGATATTGCGATATTGCGATATTGACGCAGTAACCATACTTTTACTGAAGTACAGTTTCTCTGCACTTTTCCCACCCGTGTTCAACAAGAGTTTTCCAATCTAATGAGATCTAACAATTACATTTATTACATTTATTTATTTATTTATTTATTTAAAGGTCTGCATGTCTGAGCACGGCTTCCACGTCGTAAAACACTCACAATTCACTAACCTGTCATAAACACTACATTTGGGCGGTGTTGAGATTCGGGTTACATTAATGAAGAGCTAACAAATGAGGTATTGTCTTAATAAACATACATAAAAAAGAGAATACAGTTGAGTGCAAAAGTAAGCATCCCCATGAATTCTAGATTAAAAAAAGGAAATTGAGAATTTTTTTTTTAATGGCAGATTTGTGCTTCCTTCTCCTATTTTAAAAGTCAATTTCAATCTTACTTTTTCTCCCAACACTTTTTTTTTCCTTTCTTTAAATAAATGGCACCCATTATTATTATTATTATTATTAGTAGTAGTAGTAGTAGTAGTAGAAATAAAGAAAGATTATTTAAAAAAAAATAGATAAAACTGATTCCAGTGAATGATAGTAGTAGTAGAAATAAAGAAATAAAGAAAGATTATTTTTTTTAAAAAAATAGATAAAAATGATTCCAGTGAATGATAGTAGTAGTAGAAATAAAGAAATAAAGAAAGATTATTAAAAAAAATAGATAAAAATGATTCCAGTGAATGATTCCTGTAACAAAACATCCAAAACATCAGGGAAATTTGGTATAAAAGTATAATTCTGAATAGCAAAAAAAAACTTTGAGAAAGAAAGAATTTAGTAGATTTATAGCTATTTATATCACATTCAGGAAGGAGAATGTGAACATTTGAACTATCATTTTTTACATTTTTTTTTTTTTACTATGAATAACTTTTCATAACAATTTCACCATTTCTGTTGCTGTATGAAGAAGCACCTGTTTAACTGAACACATAAAAAAAATTCATATCTTACTCCTTTTGTCCAAATGGGTGCGCAAACCTTTGCACTCAACCGCATGCCTTTAGTAAACAACTGCGCATATCTGCGTGTGAAAAGGCAAATCAACACTGAAAATATGGTGCTAATCCCTGACCAAATAAAAATAAAAAAATTAAAAAAAAAGAAAAGCACACAACAGGTTGATTTCCCAGACAGACATCACCACTAAGTTCTATCAAGCTGTTTTTCTGTAGGTTTAAATCACACTTTAAGTCTTTAAGGCTTTAATTTGGATCGAAGTGATCGTAGAATAATAAAATTCAAAATACTACATTCAAATTTTCAGTTTTAAGGGTAAAATAAAATGATTAATGTAGCAACATTAAGTACCCAGTTGCACTTTAAGACACAGAATAAGCCTAGTATTGGTTTAATTTAAACATTTAATTAAAAGGTTTTAGCCTAATCTGTGAGGAATACATATAGAATAATTACACACACTTTATTGTACCCAGAGGAGGAAATAAAAAAACATGTAAAAATGATCCAAGGGCGATTTTCTGATTCTGAAAACGGCTTCATTTCTTCTAAGACGAACCTGAGTGATGGAAAAATACAAACGCCGTACCGAGCACCTGGTCTAAGATGTAGCACCAAACTAATCCTTCTGAGAAGGTCTTTGAGATCATGACTGGACTTTTACTTTAAAATGTTGTCTCTGATGTGAACTCTGAGGTGATCGATTTGGCGTCGAGCAAATATAAATCACATGTGTAATATAAATTACACGATAGCTACAGAACAACACTTCACACAAACACACAGTTTATTTTCTTTTACTTTTGCCAAGTTAACTTTAAAACTTTTTTTGGCAAAACATTTCGGTGGAAATATACAGTTGCGTGCAAAAGTTTGTGCACCCTCACTTCAACATGAAGGAACCGAGACGTTTAATTTGGTCAGTTTTACATACGTTCATTCATTTATATTATTAGTGAAGTGAAATGTTGTATTGTGTAACAAAATTGTGTTTCTAAATATAATACAAATATGGACTTTTATACTAACTGTCTTTAAGGACTTGTTCAGGTTTCCTGTTTCAGGTTTACTGACATTACTTAACACGTTACTTAACATGAACAAACCAATCAACTTCATCATTATTATAAAGTACGTATCAATTAAGGAGTAAAATATCAGGGGGAATTTGATTATTTTCCAATAACAGCATGTCCTAAAGTGTTTTATTCCTCTTATATCACAGCAAGTTGGCAGCGATTACAAGTTGTCATTTATTAAAGAATGATATTTATAGCTACAATTAATGTTGCATGGAACGTCCATGAAGCATCTGAGTTTCTGTTCTCACTTATGCTACAGCAGCTATAAACAGTCGTTCTCTCAACAGCCTCGTTTTTTTTTTCTCTCTCGAAGTTAAAATAAAACGCAGCTTGTCATGTTTCAGAGAAACCACAAAGCGTAAATAAACCCTTCTGTCCCGAAGTTTCCTGTCTCCGAAAACATAAAGTTACAGCTGTTACTGTAACTCCGACTGTTATAATGTTATGCACTAACACTGGAGACTCCTTCCATAAATGTTAAATAAAACTAACATATCTCCCAACAATGATTGATTGTATTTAGAAGTCGTATAGTCACTAATGTACAAAAAACAAAAAGAAACAACAAAAAAATCATTTAATCGTCGAGCTTCCTCAGTACGCGTCCCCGTGAACGAGCTGTTACCATAGAAACGATGGCGTATTACAACGAGTGCCTTGACATAAACCTGTGAGTTGAAGAGGAACAACAGGAAAACACTATTAAACACAGTTTTTCTTTTTTTAACCTGAAACCTAAGGATACACAAACTTTTGCACTCAGCTGTACCTATTAAGAGCTGGAATATCAAAATCTGGCTCTGGACCCTGTGAGAGTGATTAGTGGACAATTCTCTTGACACCCTGATGCAATATTGAGTTTTTAGCGCATATATATATATATATATATATATATATATATATATATATATATAGACACAAAATGACTTCATTTTAGTTGTAATAATACTAATATTAATGTAAGTATAATATGTAATATTAAAAACGAAAGAAACAGCAAAAACTGGTCTTAGATCAACATAGAAAGTCAAATTCCTCAGACTGATGTATGACAAGAGCATCAGCATTTCTGTAAAAATCATTCCTAATAAAATAATTAACACGTAAGAAATATAAGTATTTTTCAAGATGCTTAAATAATCGTTTTAAAATGCATATAAAGAAAAAAAAATAGTTTCTGCTCTTAGCAGCAATACAAAAAAAAAAAAAAAAAAAGAGATGTTTGGTTCTGAGGAGCAAATAAAAAGAACACACATCACCGGTGAGGAAGAACAAGATAAAGAACAAGATAAAAAAAAAAAATTTAAAAAATAAAACGAATTATGGCTGAAGGAACACAGGAACAGAGTTGAACAGACGTGTTTGCTTTCTTCTTTTATCTTTAGCCTAAGGGACGTGTCGCTCACACAAGTCTCGAGGGACTCTTTTCTACTCACTCCACTCCGTACCTGCGCAGAGGGATCATTCAGAAAGTCCTATGTGCGCTAATCTCTTATGGAGAAGGAAAAAAAAAAAAGCTGTTATACTGAAGAGAGTTCGGGACAGAAAGTGGTCATGTTACTGACTGTTATAATGAGCCGTGACGTAATGGACCGAAGACGAAAGAGGCAGAGGCTTCTGCGAGTGCGAAAAGTTACGAATCACAATCTTTATAAACCCATGTACACAAAATTGGCCTCAGAATTATAAATTATTCCTGAAAATTAAATCACAAAAGAAAAATATAGGATCCATTTTAAACAAATGAGGTAGTGGCTGGGAGTAGTAGATGTATGAAGCACCCTCAAACATGCTTTAGGTCTCCCATTAAACAAATCAAATTACTCTTAAAAAAAAAATTAAAAAAAATCAGACTACATGTACAGTAGACATGTCCTTCATCTTTTCTCAGCAGTTCCTCATTGTTATATACATAAAGCTCCTGAGAAACTCCTACCGAGGAATGTAGTTTATCGGACTGTCTGTTTGCATCCGGGTGAAAATAGGATTAGCTACGCAGATCCGCTTACTACACCCATAAACGCACAAAAATCAACCACAACACATGAACAAATCCTTCATTTTCACCTTTTTTTGCCTCAGTGTAGTGCTTAGCATAAAACACTGGTTTTATTTACACTGTACTAAGCTATTGAGCTTACATGGCAAGCTAGCTAACATGAAGTAAACTACCTACTTGTGAAATCAGAACCAGCAGCGAAGTTCGCTAGCAAGCTAATAGCTAATAATATGCTAACTACTATATTGTGAAATCAGACTCTAAACATTAGCCAATCTAATAGACTGTGAATTAAGACCAGCAGCAAAGTTTGCTAGCTAAGATCAGGTTAACTGCAGAACTGTGCCATTTAAAATAGTAGCAAAGTTCACTAGCAAGCTAGCTAACATTAGGCTAACAATCATAGTGTGAAATTAAATCCAGTGGAAGGGTTAGCTAGCAAGCTGGCTAACATTAGGCTAACAATCATAGTGTGAAATTAAATCCAGTGGAAGGGTTAGCTAGCAAGCTGGCTAACATTATGCTAACAATCATAGTGTGAAATTAAATCCAGTGGAAGGGTTAGCTAGCAAGCTGGCTAACATTATGCTAACTATTATATTATGCAAAACCTGTAGGAACATTTGCCAGGATTAAGCTAACTATTAAATTGTGAACTTATAACTAGTGGTAAAGTTTGCTAGCTCTAAAAACTCCTACAAAATTATGACGAAACGATTTTTACCTACTTCTAAAAATCTGAAGTAAAACAGTGTGTACGATTGATTGTCGAGGTAACGTGTTATATTGCTAACACCAACCAGGTGCAAATACACTTTCCTATTTTCCCCAGGGTGCAAACAGAAACTGCCGATTTGTGTGTGTGTGTGTGTGTGTGTGTGTGTGTGTGTGTGAGAGAGAGAGAGAGAGAGAGAGAGATAGAGAGAGAGAGANGTGTGTGTGTGTGTGTGTGTGTGTGTGTGTGTGTGTGTGTGTGTGTGTGAGAGAGAGAGATAGAGAGAGAGAGAGAGGGACAGGAATGAAAGAAACTGATAGGTAAGACGTTATCAAGCTGCAAGGAAAGTCGGTGAAGGTGTAGTTTCTGGTTTGTCCACCCAGGACCATGTGTGTGTGTGTGTGTGTGTGTGTGTGTGTGTTAACCCTGAGAAATCTGTAGTGCGTGGCAGGGTTGTGGTTGTGGGTAAGTCTGCGGCTGCTTTGTAGGTACTAATCTCTGATCGGTCTATTCAGTTCATCTGACTATGGCCTAGTCCACACTAACACAACTGTAAATTTAAAAAAAAACAAACAAACATGAAAACAAAAATTTAACGTTTTGGCAAAGTGACATTTTCAATCTATTTACCAAAGGTTTCCTGTCCACAACAGAACCTGAAAACGACAGGAAACTCCACGCTGGGCCCGCACACCGGGTGTCTGACCCACAAACGTCACATTTTACTTCGTTTTGAACAACATGAACATAAATAAAATGCTTTCCTGCAAGTCACAGTTTCACAAATTAAAATATACAGATAATTAGAAGTTCTGCCATCTTTGGAATTGCGGATATGACATGAAAATTATATGTCAGTGTTTTTGAAAAACTATGGGGGGGGGAAAGCGTTTTCGGGTTTATCCACTTTGGAGAGGAGATTTCGAAAAGATGCCTCCTAAAAAAAAAAGTGTTTTCAAATCTATTTCTCGTTAGTGTGGACTAGACCCGTGTCCTGCTCTGATCTTCACACACTGACCTCTGATCCCATCATCAGAGTATGAAAAGTCCAAACTGACAATATTTATATATACTATTTATATCACATGTGCATGTATCCATGTATACGAAATGAATACATACAATACATGCACACACTCAAAAAAAAAAAGGGACAAAAAGCATACCCATGGTTTCTAGAGCTAAAAAAATATTCTGTATGTACACACTTATAAAACAATACGTTGCAATAGTGGAATATTGGCATCATGGTTCATTTCCTCCTCTTCTTTAATGCTTAGGAGCACAGGTAGCTGTGCGCGCCTGAGGTAGAGTGGACGAGGCCGGACCTGGCGAAGGCTGGAGGGGAAGTGGACAGTCCTATCTGAGACAGAGCCTTCCTTGAAGGGCGGAGTCTGTGATCTCCGTTCTCTAGAGCGGGTTGGAGGTGCTCAGGGGGTACCCCCTCTTCAGTAACGCCTCCCAGAGTTAGCTGGGCCAGCCCGTTCTCCAGCGGCCCGTTGTGATTAGCCAGTACATCCTGAAAGTGGCTGGGGGAGCAGGGAGATGCAGGATGGATTTCAGTGTCAGGTTTCATCGAGGATAATGATGGTGGTGAAGCATCTTCTCTGCAAGGGAAGTGTGAAACAGGAGACCCCGGAGAGAGATTAGTGTCACTCTGAAGCTCCTGCACCTCCTCCACCGGATCAGACAGCTCCGAGTGTACGATCACGTCCGCCTCCACCTGGTTCGAGCCGAGAGAATGCGGCTGCTCCTCACGACTGTTCTGAAACACACAGACACACGCAGATATCATCATCATCCTGATACATATCACTATCATTCCCTCTTGCTCCAGATCTACAGACCGCTAATGATTGGGCAAACCTCGAGGCCTGAGCCATGATGCAGGTTTGTTCAAGCCTGTCAATGTACAATTTAGGATTTCCAAATAGCTATTTTGTGATTGTTATTAATTATTGCTTGGATGCTATCACATGACAGCTAACAACCGGGGAACGTGACGGCTAGCACGTGCTTCCTCTGAGACACGTGAAGCCAGACAAGCCAGACATCTTTCTGAACTTCTGCACATGGTGCATCACAGAGCAGCATAACACACTCAGAGGAAAAGTGCTATCTGCCCTCTTTCACATACCTCACAGGCTCAGCACACAGGATTGGCTAATGTTGCTGTGATTCCAACTTTCCTCCAACTAGCATCATGCTACTAGCAGTAATACTGTCTCTACTACTGTTTCTTTGGGGTTTCTTTCTTTCTCTTTCTCTGTACCTCTTACAGTATAATGTACGACACACCACCGCCTGACAGCAAATAGCGTACCACACCCCCATTTAGTGTCCGTCATTTTATTACATTGTTTATTAGCAAAGTTTATCCAGGTGTAATTATAAAAACTAATACATACGGCTGTCTAGAACGAGACAAGTCCAAGACGGCTTCATCATCCATCATGCTAATAGTCACGATATGAGAATTTAATGTACTTAAGTCTCATTTGGAGAAAAGATTGCCTCATCACATTTCAATTCTTCACTTTCCTGTTGTGCGTGTACACAGTGTAATGGCGGGACTCGAAAGCAGGATGAAGACGTAAATGTCAACTGGAGAATAAATCAGGACCAATATGAGGTGTAATGAAAAGCTAAATCAAGGTTTAATTTGATTTCTCTCCTTCCTGCTGGGCGCATCCTGGTCCTGATTTGTCAGAGAGGGAGAAACAATATATGTGTGTGTGTGTGTGTGTGTGTGTGTGTGTGTGTGTGTGTGTGTGTGTGTGTGTGTGTGTAATTGGTAGTATACAAGCTACAGCACTTGGTTTAATCCCCATCCACCTGTCACACACCACTTATTTATACCTAATTGTCACTGGACATTTAATGTTAATTACTTTCTCTCCTGCTCACAGGCAGCATGTTCTATCATCCCTGTCCTTCATACTTCCTCTTTCACACACACACACACACACACACACACACACACACACACAAACGCACACACCATCTCACCATAAGATTACAAATATCATATATTGTCCATGTATGTCCATATATTTTCACACCCCCAGTAGATATGCTGTAAAATCACACACACACTCTTTCACCTTGCTCTCCGTAGCGTCCCGCGGTCCGTTAACGAGACACGGCGAGTTTTCTGTTATTGTCTCTCTGTAGGTGCTGATCCGACTGGCCCATTCCCGGCTCACTGAACCGTTCCAGCTCGTCTAGGCGACACAGAAAAGGGCAAATTCAGTGATATGTAATAAAAGAGAGTTGAATTACCATTAAATTTGCAAAATGAATTGATTTTGAAAATGCTTTTATTAATGATGAAAATGTGCTCCAGATCAGAGCATGTTAACGAGTTTTGTGTAATGAGTGCTGCTTTCAACATCTCTTAGTCCTTGTGCTCAAATCAGAGTTCAAATCAGAGCCAAACTGATTCGGTTCTTTAAACGGGTCGGAACCCAGCAATCACACACATCTCTTTTTGTTCATCAGATAAAATCTTCAGGACACATGGCATTTCTGCAGTGCTACAGCTCTGGTTTTTCTGGTTCACTTCAGCAACCCAAAACACAGAGCATGTTGGATTCACTTCCTGCAGTCGCGTTGATTCAGAAGCGAATCACTTTCTCGCTGGAGTTCTCTGGATGCAGAGCGAGACTGCCTCATTTAGAAGTGCTGATGTGTGTGATTGCTGGGTTCCGACCCGTTTAAAGAACCGCACCGAGGTGGAGAACACACCAGGGATCCATTCAAACACACTAAACACTTCATGTGTGAAAGCACCCTTACAGCAGACAAATTTGAAGAGAGCAGGTCACATTCTATAATCAGGGTTAGTTAACAATTATATTCTTCAAGCATAGGAGCATGAACTCACAGACAGACCTCACCTTCAGATCTGTTGGTGTATCATAAGCTCCAACTACACTACCCATGAGGCTCTGCTGCTCATTAGATTCAGTTAGGGGCAGGACCGGGTCCTGGGCTCCGGGGGGCATTAGGGTCTCCAGTTCATGGCAATCCGTGCAGTTAGGTACGACAGCGGGTACAGGATGGGCGCTCCTGCGGTACTGCGGGTTCAACAGACTGGGTTCCAACCCTGCAGGAGCGTCACTGCAAGAGAGAGAGAGAGACAGACATTGTGTTTATGTCCAGCTTTAATTTACAGAAAAGTCATCAGAGCGGCAACAAGAAGAACCCCTTGTTTTAAACATCTTGTTTTTCTCAGATCCACACTTAATTTTGGATTTGGTTTGAGAGCAGGTGAAGCAAGAAACAGAAGCAAAACGAAACATAGATATCAGAGAAACAAATATTCAGAATTAGCATTGTAGCATCCCATCACATTCTGAGAGGTCGAGTGTCATCCAGAGCCATCACACTTAACAACGTTCCTTCCCAGTCAGCAGAGGAACGGCCGTAATCAACCCCCAACCATGAGACTAATACCTGCTCACGGTAGGAAAGCTACTGCCGACCTGTTGGAGTAACGACTTGCCGTCAAGCCGTTCTCATGGGTGTCTATGCAAAGTTATGCAAAATCAATTATATTGAAAAGGTCAGATTCATGCCTATGCAAACATCTCATCTCATCTCATCTCATGCATATTCATTTATGAGGCCATGGTTGTACACAATAAAGTGTTTCTGCACTAAATTCAAAGATTTTTACACCAAAGCTCAAAGAAACTGTTGTGTTATATTTGATATTCATCACAAATTCACTGCAAATTAATGCAGTGACTCATTTAAAGAAACTGCCACACCGAAAGCACAGCCAGTGTAGCGCCGAGGGCGGCTCTACTGACAAAACATCTCTGATTAGTCAGTGGAAAGGGGAAAAATAACCACGCGGGAGAGAACTCCCAAATGATCTGGAATAGCGTGTTGTCCTCCTAAGCACTGTTATAAACACAGCTATGTGTCGTGTTCATGCTGCACTCTTGACCCTGACTAATTCCACCCAAATCCCTCATCCAGAAGAAGTGACAGATTTCTCCTGGAGATAATGTACAGAGAGAAAGTGTGTATGCAAATTAGTCAGTACAAATGAGTAAGTACCGGCTTTTTCCGTTGCGGAAGCTAACACACATGCAGACCAGGATGCAGAGAAGGCCAAGACACACGCCGACGATGATCCCAGTGACAGCGTGAATGTCCAACTCTGCAGGAGAGAGAGATAGAGAGAGAGATAGAGAGTGAGAGAGAGACAGAAAGAGAGAGAGAGGGAGTACATGTAGCGCATGTGCTTTTAATATTTATAATCACACAGAATTAACACACGATTTGAGAGTCTAATATTGAAGTCCACTGCCACATTCTTGATTTAATCCCTTATTTAAAAAAAAAGAAAATAGCGAGATGTATTTGAATACAACATTCACACCATTGTGCTACTTTTCAAAAGATGTCTGAACTGCTTTTATTTGATTCAAACGCTAACACACATGCTTTATATTGTTAATTGCTGAGCTGTTATGAAACCTACACATCGGCCTCCGATTGTTTTAAATACAGTAGTACTACCCTTAGTTTCTTATACATTATTGTTGCTGTATTTCAAAACCAATTTAATGAGAATAATTCTTCTTACTGAGCTCAGACTTTTGGTCTGTAAGCAGCCTCACATTCACTCACGAACTCGCTGTTATTAAAAGATGAAAAGCTTTCAAGTTGCATTTAATATATAAGAATGTGTTAACATACATGCAGGTCTGAGTGCAATGCTGCACATGTGTGTGTGTGTGTGTGTGTGTGTGTGTGTGTGTGTGTGTGTGTGTGCGCAGTTATTGGGCGGTATTCCGAGCTAGTGACTTAACTCAGCAGAATAAGTTCGAATGAAACTCACCGTATTTCTTCGGGGGTGTGTGTACATCCTTTACGGGTGAGAACGGCCCCGCCCCGACCTCCGTGCACGCCCCCATCTTAAAGTAATACCGCGTGCTGCTCAGGAGACCCAGAACCTCTGTGCTAGTGACAGATCCTGCATTTAAAAAAAAAAGACAAAAACAGAGGCATAAAAAAAAAATCTTCAAAACTGTTCAAACAATAATGTCAGTGAAGCCAGTGTTGCCAGGTGTGTAGTTTTCACACCAAATATCGCACACATTAGAAGAATTATATTATATTATATACATTATATTATATTATACTCTACTGCAATGTATTTATAACCATATCTGTCATAATACAAACAATTTATGAACACTGTGTTTTTCGTAATGGGGTCCTCACCGTCATGGCTCAGGTTGGTCCACAGGTCATCCGGCTGACTGAGGTTGCCGCTATACAGCATCTGATAGCTTACAATAATGCCATTAGGCTCCAGAGGGGGGCGCCAGCTCACCAACACCGAGAACGAGTCTATGGCGCTCAGCTGCAGGTCTGTAGGTGGAGATGAGGGTCCTGCAATAAACACGATACACACACAGCCACAGGATATAAAGCCATGAGTGTCAGAAGAGGAGTTCGCTAACACAAGCTCCGCCCACTTAACAAGAAGTCATGATTTAGATCACGGCAAAAAAAAACATGTTCAATCTTGAAAACAGCCACAGCAACATGCAAACCAGTTTACTACAAGGGTCTACAAAGGAATGTGCCTTCTGTCTTTTGCACAAGTAATATAATCTGTCTGTTTTTCATGACTGACTTAACAAATATGCATTTTGGAGTGTTTATACATAAAAAGGCAGGGGGCGGAGTCAATGCAAATCTATTACTTGATTACGTGCAGTCTAAACGTCACTTCAGGACTGATGATTACGTGTGAAAATTAATACCACCGAAGGGCAAGTATTAGATTCTGCAGAAGCCAGTTTCTAAATCTTTTTAATTTGAAGAAATTAAAATTGAATTATGCCTTGTATGTAAAACAAAAGAATCAGAAACCGTCTCAAAATTTTCACCACATTGTACACTTATTAAAAACGTTGCCTTATTTAAAATTTCTTTAATGCTTACACTTTGATAAATAAGCGAACCTAGCAGTTATGTGCTATAGCTCACGTTGCGTAGGTGTAGTTCATTATTTCATATTGAACGGTTTTAATCCACATTATATACTTGACGCACAATTATGATTACGTGTGCTTCAGGTTCTTCCGGGAGTCACTTTGAGAATTGAACTCGGAACAGATGAGACCAATTAGCACACACACACACACACACACACACACGCACGCACACACACACGCACGCACGCACGCACGCACTGCACGTGACATCGTTCATGAGATTTCCTTTTAAACACATGCATTTTGCCGGTGTGACTGACAGGCTGAGAGTCTCACGGCCAATTAAAAGCCATTATCTCCCCGTGGGTGCGTTTAGTACTGACTGTCAGCGAGTGTGGACTCCTCCACCGTGCTGCTGAAGGGCCCGCTGGTGCTGATGCCGTTGGACTGGATGGCCAGCTCGTAGCGGGTGAAGGGTTTAAGTGCACCTAACAGGATCTCCTGAGACGTGCTGGAAAAACAGAAATCAGTGACTGTACAGTCTTTTATCTCCAGCCTGGAAAAGACACAAACGCTAATTTGGAAATTCGCACTGAAACACACATTCGCAATCGCTGCAATCACAATCTCCCGTGTACACAGTCTTACAAGAAGAGCACCTTATTATTATGAGAAAAGCATTTCATTAGTTGAAAACATCTCGTTATTGCAAGAATAGAACCTCATTATTTCAAGAGAAGCATCTTGTTATTAAGAGAAAAGCATCTCATTATTAGAAAACTTCTCATTTTTAGGAGAAAAGCGTCTCTTTACTATGAGAAAAGCATCTTGTTATTACGAGAAAAGCATTTCATTACGAGAAAACATTTTGTTATTACAAGAATGATCTCATTTTTATGAGAAAATACCAAGATAACTTTGAAATAGCAAGGTGCTTTCTAAAAATTGATAAATGATATATTTTATCTTGTAACAAGAAATTGCTCATTACACGGAGAAATCTGTTTCCTCGTAATCCTGAGAATAACAAAATATTTTCCTGTAATGACGAGATGCTGATGGGAATTTGTTTGTTTGTTTGTTTGTTTGTTTGTTTGTTCGTTCTGATGGGGATTGTATGGGGAATGAGGTAGGCATGTCAATCGCACACTGTGGTGAGGGACGAGGGTGTTTCTGGAATACGTATTTCGCTGTTCACGTGATATAAAATAAATAAATGTTATGTAGAATTGAGATTTCTTTCAATAACTGAAGTTTAACTCTAGCGATAGTAGTCCCAAAATAGTATGTTAGCAGCTATTTTGTGGCATCTCAAATCTCAAAGTCCGTGTGTGTGTGTGTGTGTGTGTGTGTGTGTGTGTGTGTGCGTGTGTGTGTGTGTGTGTGTATATATAATGTACTGTATACCCCACCTGGTGTAGTAAGAGACGAGGGAGGCGTTGCGGTTGCCAGCAGGGCTGCAGCGTATCGTGTAGTTAATGATGCGTACGTTACTGAACGGCGGTTTCTCCCACCGCAGCAAGATGGATGTGGAGCTGTTGGCCTGAGCTTTAATGATGCTGGGGGGCAGTGGGGGAGGGTGGTCCAGGGGTCGAACTGCAAAACACGGTACTAACACCATCACTACACGTCTTTAATCCTAATCTTAATCATAATCCTAACCTGAAGAGTAACTGGAAGATAAACTAAATAAACTCTAGCCGTATATTAGAGGTGTAGCGTAATGCCACTGCCTGGATCTGTATCTGTATTAGCATTTGATTATGTTAAACACCTGAATAAGAATTTATTTCGGGGGTTCAAACCCGAAATCCACCTCCGAGCTACACCGCCGGCTACACGCAAGTCTCGCCATAAGCACTGCAACGTACGGATGTCTTCAGATATAATGCTAACGACAAATAAACCAGACTTGACTTGCGAGGGCTGTCAATCCATCTCACTGTTTCAACACTATTTACATATATTCTAATGTAAATTTCTAAATGCATGCTATTTACGTAGGGTTTTGTTACAGTATTATGTTACACCCTATGCATTAAGCATCGACAGTCAATCAGAAGACCTGCGTGATTCAGGCTAAATGTGCTGAAGGAGCCAACATAGCATTACGTAACATAACGTAGCATTACGTAACATAACGTAGCATTACGTAACATAACGTAGCATTACGTAACATAACGTAACATCACGTAACATCATGTAACGTAACAACGTAGATAACAGAACGTACGTAGAGAGAGCAGTTCAGTTGTAAACGTCCGTGGTTTATGTGACACAAGCGCATAGTACAGCCCTGCGTCTCTATCTGGATAAAATTATATAACTAATTCAAATTAATTTTTAATGAAATACACACACACACACACACACACACACACACACACACCTCGATCAGTGAATTTCTCAGTCCGGCCCTTCCATATGGCAGGATAGCCTTCAGTCTGCTTATTACACGCCCACACTTTCACTTCATACAGGCGATCAGGAGCTGAAACACACACACACACACACACACACACACACACACACACACACACACGCACACAATGTAATAGGTTCTGCAAAGACAAATGGCCTGTCATATGAAAGCAGGGCAAATTCTGTCTCACCAAGGCCTGTGATTTCGTAATGCTTCACTCGCTTGCGTAGCCTGACGTGCGAAGCGTCAGCCGCAGGACTCTCCTGATTGGCCGCCTCCTCACCATCCACTTCCCGATAGGCCAGCTTGTAGCTGGTGATCTGCGTGTGATTGGGCGGCGGCTGCCACGTGACGTGGAGGGAATGCATCCTAGCTGTCACTTTGAGCTCAGCGGGAGGAAAGAGCACTAGAAGACAGACGGAGTGCGAAGACACACATAATCCAGATCATCAACTTAAAGCATGTACATTTTACCCACATTCTAAATAATAACAATAAAAAAAACTTTTTTTGTCATATCTGGCAACAGTGCAAAAGCAAACCCCAACACATAATCTTAAAAAGATCCTTTTGTTTGGGAACCGCCGGCTCCAAAATTATTGGCCCCTTCATAAAAATAATAGAAAAAAACACAACACATGGAATGAGAGATATTCTGAGCTTAAACATATACTGTATGACACTGTAAAAAAATCTTTTTTAATAGTTCTATGTTAAAGCTTTTTGTTTGCCTCCACGCTGATGGAAGACAAAAGGATCTGACGTGTGCAACTTCATATTTATACCCCGAGGAAACAGGAAATGGCAAATATTTTAAATATTATTAGAGGGATTTTTTTTTAGATTTTTGGGGATTTTTGAGAGAAAAAACAAAAATGGAGTTTTAGTTTGAGATAAATTATTTCCCCCTGTGTGTGTGTGTGTGTGTGTGTGTGTGTGTGTGTGTGTGTGTTCACCCTGAGTAAAGTTGGGCGTTTGGGGAAAGGTCCACTCTGAAAGCTCACCAAAACCTGCGCGTGTTCCTGCAGCCATCTGTAACTGGTTTGTATGATTGGGCTTCAGATCTCTCAGGACCACCTGGGTCTCGTTACAATCCAACTCCACTGAGAACACCTCTTCTGCTGCCACACACACACACACACACACACACACACACACACACACACTTATTATTATGAGGTATTATAAGATATTATTTGCGCAGCTATGAATAAAACATCTCTAGTCTGGCTATCGTCACAGTGATTAACTGCTATTATTCAAATCACATCGCATACGATGGAGAAATATAGCGCTCCTCTGCCACTCACCGTCCTCCACCGTCTCCACAGTGATGGACTGAGATGGACGGCTGGCTCCCATGGGCGAATAAGCCACCATGTAAAAGGTGTAGGCTGTGTGAGGCTGCAGCTCCTTCACGTGGAACTCCGTCGTGTCGTTGTTCACCGCAAACTGATACTCCATGTTATCAAACCCTGCTGGGAAACAGAGGAGTTTATATCAGCAACGTAACCTGCAAAATGTCTGTATGCAGTATTTTATTCTTTAATATAATTTAATTCTTTTCTCTTTTCACTGCTTTTAATGCCGCATTTAAATGGGACCATGTGGTCAGCGTGTTTATGAGATGATACCAAATTCCATTCAATTCAATTCAATACAATACAATGGACATTGTCACACAGCAACTTGACAGAAAAACAAATACAGAAATATTTACGAATTTTTCCCACATTTCCTTCCGAGTTAGCTCTTGCCAATTCCTAACCCCTAGTTAACTCACACAGTATCACTGGGCATCGTAACACACTCGAAAGAAAGCACCTACTGCCCTCTTCCACATACATGAGCTCACAGAAGCCTGTGATTGGCTAGTGTCGCTGTGATTGACAGGGGAGACACAGTATGCCCCTCCCATCCAGAGAGCCTATTTTGCTGCCGCAGACGCCTGTGGCATCGTCAGGATTCAAACTCGCAACCTCCTGATGATAGTGCGAACACTAGCTAGTTACCTAGTTGCTAAGCAACAGTGTTCTTACCGAGTGTAACTACTCGAACGGTGAGTATATGATGTATTTAGCTTCCCATGGCACAAGCACAAGTTCATGAGTTCCATTTAAACACATAAAATGACGGCTAGTGTGGTATTAAATCTCTGTACTGTCACCAAACATGCTACTTCGTGATGTCTGATTATTTTATTTAAAAGATGTTGCTAAACACAAAACACTCACTGTGACAATGTCCTACCTGTGGCGTGCTGGTAATGGATGGAGAAGCCGATGACCTGCTCGCGGTTGTGCTCTGGAGGATCCCACGTGAGCAGGACGGAGGTGCTGGAGTGAGACGTGGCCTGGAGGTGAAGCGGAGGACTGGGAAGTCCCGCCCTCACGATGACGGACAGTTTGGCGGTGGCGCAGGCGGTGCCCAGAACGTTGGAGGCGAGGCACTGGTAATATCCGGCGTCATCCGGCCGCAGCTGGTTGATGAGGAGAACCCCGGGGCCCTGAGTCTTCACCCGCGATGTCCAGTGCAGACGCTCCCCGTCCTTCAGCCAGAGCAGAGACGCAGCCGGAGAACCCGAACTGTTACACACAAACCTCGCCGTGTTCCCCCGAGAGAGCGATACCGACTCAGGAGGTTTCACAATCACCGGAGGGGCTGAGGGGAAGAACGGAGGGAGGAAAGTGAGAATAAAAAGTTAAATACAGCAATATAAGTGTGAAGAGACAATACGAAAGAAAGGAAGAAAGAAAGAAAGAAAGAAAGAAAGAAAGAAAGAAAGAAAGAAAGAAAGAAGTTTGATGGATGTTGATATGTTTAAAGCCACCGAAGAAAGAAAGAAAGAAAGAAAGAAAGAAAACCAAAGATAAAAGAACAAAGATGAATACAAAGAAAAAAATTGATTGATGAATGTGTAGACATGTGGATGGATGGATGGATGGATGGATGGATGGATGGATGGATGGATGGATGGATGGATGGATGGATGGAAAAAAGTTCAACATGGACAAAGGAGTAATGGAAAGTAAATGGAAAGAATGGCGATGGAAATAAATGATTCATATCCACCAAGAAAGAAAGATTATGAAAGAAAAGATAAAAGAACAAAGACGGACATTAACAGAAAATGAATGGATGAATGAAAAGAAAAAAAAATGAACAAAGAAGGAGAAATGCTAAGTGAAGAACGCAAGAAAGATGATGGAAGACACAAACAAATAACCAAAAGGAGAAGAAGAAATGGACAGAAAGAAAGAAGGAAATGTGAGAGAGAGAAATTTACAGAGAGAGAAGATGAACCGTAATGTTGTTATATACACTGTATAATTATAATATAATAAATATGTTATTTTAGACATTATCCGGTTCAGTTATTCGGGTCGCTCGGGTCGAGTCGCTGTTACCCAGCACGCGGATCTCAGCGGAGGCCAAGACGAACTCTCGCGTTTTGGGCTTGTTGGCGCGACACACGTACACTCCAGCATGATGACTAAGTGTGTGAGGTATGATGAGGTTGGTGGCGAGGACGAGCACGTCTGCAGCAATGGGTTTCCCATCTGTAACACAGAGAGGCGCTGATTAGCAGATGAATGGAGAGAGATTATAAAACATGACAGCAATCCACAGACAGAGATTCTCAATGGTGTTAAAAGACTTTAGATCATCTTAACATTTGTTGACTTCCACTGAGCCGCTTGGTTTTAGGTGTAAACCATCTACATTTACTGGAGTGACGAGTCTAGTGAAACAGGAGATGACAACGAATGCAGTTCAGCTAAATTTTACCATGACACGTTTATTAACTTTTATGGAAGTACAATTGAAAGTCAGTCAACATGAGAAGACAAAGCTGCATTCACCATGTTGACTCAGAATACTGGAACTAGGCTTCTGTGATATTGATCGTCCAGAACCGCTAGCCTAAAATCGTAGCTAGCATTTCCACCATTTCAGATTTAAGGAGAAACATAAAATACATAACAGCAAGTTTCGATATAATGCTTTTACAAAATGGCCGACATTTTCACCGCTCTGCTGCTCAAAGTGCTTGAATCTGCGGTGACCATTTTTAAGGTCAAAATTTGTCCTTCTTCTCTTTCGTTTTTTTCGGATGAAATATTTTGTTATAGTTTAGTATAGTTAACTTGTTATAGTTGTTAAGTTGTTATTGTCTGCTGTGAGCTAAATGGAACTTACACTGCTAGATTTTATATCACATTAATGAACTCAAAACTTTCTCCGTTTACTATGACAGAAAGTCGTAACCCACATCAGGGGGAAGGGGGCGGGGCTTCCAGCTGGTGCAAAACAACCCAGAGTCACGTGTCGCTCATCTCCCGTTTTACTGGGAGGAAAAGACCGCTGTTTTGGCAGATTTTTGAGTGAAAACTAGCGTATTCTGATTTCGAGGATCTCCTCTCTCAAAATGCGTAATGTTTGGCAGATCTGGGAATGTAATATAATCGCAGATAGCATCGCTATAGCGCACGAGCCTAATTCAGCACCCACCATTTCGCCTCAGTAATTATTAATTAAACACTTTTAAATTAACCACCACAAATATTAAGTATTAATAAATTACGTTAGAGACAATACGAAGGAAAGAAAGAAAGAAAGAAAGAAAGAAAGAAAGAAAGAAAGAAAGAAAGAAAGAAAGAAAGAAAGAAGATGGATGTTGATATGTTTAAAGCCACCAAAGAAAGAAAGAAAACCAAAGATACAAGAACAAAGATGAATGAAAAAATGGATTGATGAATGTATAGACATGTGGAGGGATGGATGGATGGATGGATGGATGGATGGATGGAAAAAAGTTCAACATGAACAAAGGAGTAATGGAAAGTAGATGGAAAGAATGGCGATGGAAAGAAATGATTCATATCCACCAAGAAAGAGAGATTATGAAAGAAAAGATAAAAGAACAAAGACGGACATTAACAGAAAATGAATGGATGAATTACATTTATTGTTTTTTTAAAAATCCGTTAACGCATCAGTTAATAACTTTACTTTTACTTTCTTACTTCACAAAAAAAAAAAAAAACTTGAGTAGCCTAATTTATTTAAAAATTATATAGAGAGAATCAGATCACCACATTCTCAGAAATAAAGGTAAATAAACTCCACTCTTCCTCGCTGGAGGAGTCGTAATATCCAGAGCACATGTTTTTCCGTGCATGTATCTTTAAAAATAATTTACAGATTTGTACACGTTGACTGTACGACTAAAGTAAATGCTAAAAAAATTAAAATATACACATTAAAGATATAAAATACATCCCCTTGGTACCACAGCAGCACCCAGGAAACGTACAGTTTGGTGTTATTTCTGAGGGTGCAAAAGGAGAATAAAAGAAAGAAAATTAAAGGCTGGATCATCTTTCCGCTGAGAACTTTCCTCATATAATAGCATCATCTTGTGCAGAGAAAACTAGCCGAGTCTGACCCGTACTATTAATCAGCAGGAGGCAGCAGAGAACAACAGAGACCACATGGTGCTGCTGTAATTAATTCTATAGGGATGAACTGACCAGCAGCATCTGCCATGTTTTCCAGCAGACAAAGGAAACGGCGTAAAAAAAAAAAAAAGACCAGACACGGTCGTGTTTGCCAGAACGCCTTCAGCTGCACAGCATTTATCATGCAAATGTCAGCGGTACAGGATCTCTGATGAGACGTACGAGAAGAATTTGATTGCAGCTCTCTGAGAACAATGGCTCGACGTCTGGAGGTCCGCTAGATTGCCAAGCGTTCGGCAGAAAAAGCGAGCGCACTCTGTGCTTTGCAGAATCTCTCGCGTGCCGTAGAACAGCGACGCCGCGAGCCATCCGGCTTCCTGGAGCAGATACTGCCGCATACGACGTGGTATCTATCGCATCACTTCAGTGCCAAAGGACGTAAGGATCGTCCTCGGATCCTAGACGAGGTGCCTCTAGAGTTAAACTGAGCCGTAGCAGGCAAATATACTGGAACTCGAGTGATAAAATCAAATCTAAGAATATATCGTGTACATATCATACACCTGTCAATCTGTATATGTAAATTAAGATAGCACTATTGTCATATTTATGTATATATTTATTTTTCTAACTGTCATGCAGCTGAAATTTCCGCACGAGGGACTCATAAAAATTGATCTTAGCTGATTATCTTTAACATGAGGATGTTACGCAAAAGTCACAATAGTACACACACACCTAGAGAATACAGCCTACATCACTACTGTTTAAATAATGTTTCTCTTTGTGGATCCTTATATAAGCTAATATAAGCTTTATTTAATTAGCAATAGACAAATGGTACCATTGTGTCTCCAGTTCAGTAATGTTGTACTTCACTACACTCTTTTTCCCTCAGAAAGGGGCGGAGTCTTGAAATGTTCATGCGGTGTAACTCCTCAGGTCATGGTAAGCTTTCGTGAGGAGTACTAGTGTGTGCTAGTGTGTATGTGTGTGTGAGAGAGAGAGAGAGAGAGAGAGAGAGAGAGAGAGAGAGATCTTACCTTGTCTACTCCAGGACACGAAAGGTTTGGGTTGGCCATGAGCCATACACTCCAGCACTGCTGGTCGCCCCAAAACCACCGTCAAGTCTTGTGGAGGAGCTACGATCATCACCTCGCCCTCCTCTGAATGACCTGACAGCACACACACACACACACACACACACACAGCATGGGTTAGCGTTCTCTTTTTACAGGTGTATGTGTGTATGTGTGTGTGTGTGTGTGTGTGTGTGTGTGTGTGTGTGTGTGTGTGTGTAAAAACAATCCCACAAGAGGGCAGTAGCATGTGATATCATGACAGCCAGACAAAGCATTCAGCCAGAGGGAAAGTGACTCAGGGTCAAACAGGCATCCTGTCAACACACAGCTGTCTGAAACACTCTCCAAAGAGGCTCGAGAGAAAGTGAGCGAGAGAGAGAGAGAGAGAGAGAGAGAGAGAGAGAGAGAGAGAGTCTGAGAAAGAGAAAAACAAAGAAAACACAAGCGTGTAAGTGGGTCAGTCTGCTCGCTTTGAGTCTTGAGTCTATCTGAATCTTCCATGAGCAAAAAAAAAAAAAAAAAAAAATCCTTCATCTCTAAGTACCAGACTCTCGGAAGGAAGGCACTGCGTGATGATTCAGAGAAACAGTCCTGAAAAGAAGCACTTCTAAAATGAACAGCCTCCATTATGGTAAAGTACCTTGAGATTTCCAAATATGCGTGGAGCACCACAGACATACTCATACACTCATACACACACACTCACACACTCATACACACACACTCAGTGTCATAGACACATAACTACGAATCTTTTTTTATCTGAAAACCAAGACGAAACGAGAAAAATACACACACTGAAGATCCGACAGTCCAAACATTACAGTGTGGATAAGTGACCTTTAAGTAGGAACACAACACTCAACACTCGGTGTCATGCTGTTACAGGAAAACAATCAAAAATCGGGTAGTGTGATGACACGGAGTTACTGTTACCAACCCAGAGATGTTTATTTATTTTCCTATAACTATAACGTGTTTTATTCCTCTTATACCACAGCAGTTTGCCATGGAGTACGACGTTTATTCATTAAAAAAACAACAACTTGCAATTTTTATCCATTTATAGTTTCATTTAAATGTCTGCAAAACAAGTTCTCTCTTATATTACAGCAGCTAAGTCATTCCTTCACACCTTTGCCTCTGACTGTCACAAAGCGCTGGACGCTCCTTCCTCGAGACTCCTTCCACGAACAAACATCTCCTTACAGAAACCTTCACCGTATCCGTGCGTTAATCAACGTAGTGAGACGTTTTTAATCTGTTCATTATGAGTCTTAAAATTACCGGATGTCAGCCGTGTGAATGAGCTGTTTCCATAGAAACGATAATGTATTAGAACGGATTACGTTAATATTCATATAAACCTGTGATTTGCAGCTGCACTACTGTCAGAGCTGCTGTAACTCAACACCTACTGACCAATCAGGTTACAGGATCCAGCAGCGCTGTGGCGTGAGCTGTGGTATGTGTTCGAGTGTGTGAGAAAGACGTGATAATTTTTATTTAAACAGCACCTGAGCCACTACACAGCCAGAGCCATTTTATCACCCCACACACTGAGCTGTGATTTTATTAGAATTCACAAAAGCACACACACACACACACACACACACACACACACACACACACACACACACACAGGGAGACTCATCTGATAAACTGTGTGTGCAGTTAGTTAGCAAGTTGACGGTGATTTAAGGGGAAAAAAAGGGTCAGGACTCAGTATGTCAATGTGATTTTGTGTGTATTCTGTGTGTAGGTGTAGAACTGAAACCGTAGAACTGAAACTGAAAGCAAGCATGACAACGAGGTGAAAAAAAAGCAGTTTAAAACACAATATGAACCAAAATAAAAAACGTGCGTTAAGAGTTCACAGTTAAGGTCTTAATTTGTCGATATTAGCATAACACTGCAAAAAATAACATCTTAGCACGTGAAGATTGCAGTAACCCTGTTACAAGATTATTACACCTATTTTTAAACATATTTTACTAATTTAAGGGTTGTAATAATTGGCAGAAAATGTTGCTAATTTTCAGCATTTTTATTTTATTTCCTGAAAGAAGCAAAATCTGCTAATGGAATAAGAAAATTTAAAGCTTGAAATTAGCAGAAATGTCTAGAAAATAATCTTATATTTGGTTTATTGTAATCTTATAATAGGAAATATTAGAAAACCTTTACTAAATTCCAGATATTTTCATTTTATTCATGATTTTTTGCAGTGAAAGTGTGTGTTACGTGTGATCTGTCTCACGGCTGTGGGTCTTCCTCCTCTTTCAGAATGACACAGAAGTGCTTCCCAGCCAAGCAACTCACCTGTAGCTGTAGTGGTTTCATTCTCTTGCAGTATTGACGAATTACTAACTATTTTCTGCTACAAAATATATATAATTTTTATATTCTTTATGTTATAAATGGAGAAGAAAAGGGAGAGGACAAGCAACTTTTAACTAATGTGGAGGATCCGGAGTCTATCCCAGGAACACTGAGGCAGGAATACACCTGTACACACACATACACACACACGTGTACACACACATACACACACATATTCATACCTACAGGCAGTTTAGAGTCACCAACCCTTTTATTGGCATGTTTTAGGGAGGTGAGAGGAAACCGGAGAACCCAGATGAAACCTACACAGACAGGGAGAACGTGGGAAACTCACAGACAGTAACCCGAGCTCGGGATCGAACCCTGGAGCTGTGAAAACTGTGTTCTCACCAGTTATAAATTGAATTTTGGCTTACTTAGAGGAGGTCTGAGACCGCTGATTGTTCATCGAGAATCATGGAATCAGTTGTTCAGTGTCCAACAGAGAACAGTAGCTCAAAATAAACCAAACAGAAAGAAATTTGAAAAAAAGTTTGATTGGCGTCCAGTTTTTGGGGGCAGTCGTGGCCTAATGGTCTGAGAGTCGGACTTGTAACCCGAAGGTGAACCTGAAGGTGGTGGGTTCGAG
>CM074969.1:2175369-2200605 GCA_037577455.1 Pangasius macronema | reverse complement strand
AGATAGATAGATAGATAGATAGATAGATAGATAGATAGATAGATAGATAGATAGATAGATAGATAGATAGACAGATATTTCCAAGGGGAAACTTTGGGAAATGCAGGAACAGGAAAGTTTAGCCAGCTAACACCGACGCAAACTGTCCTCTGGCCCCATTAACGCCACCGAACACACAGCTGAGGTAAAAACCGGTCAAACTTTTCACATTAACGATGTTCAATATTTAGAGGCATAACATCTGATTTCTTCAGTTCATCATGAGCTACCGTTAAGAAAATGATACTGAATTCGTAACACTAGTGTGCTTCATGACTTTTTTGTAGGTTGCTAGACAACGAACAGATGTGGCTGAAGCTAATGTGCTGTATGTCTGAAGGGAATCCTACTCAGGCCATATACACATAACGGCAGCCACATTATGCCAGTATATTAGCATAATATAATAATATTAGCATTTTGCCCCACAGTCTTTTAGATTGCCACCCCAATAAGGTCACTGGGGCGAACCTGGTTTTGGAATCCAACCCAAAACATTTGGGCTCTTTTAGTAAAGGTTTTTTTTCTTTTAACAAAAGCTGCCATTTTGTGAAGATTTGTGAAGAAACACGTGAAGATTTACTTTCTCTCTCAATACTGGACATTAACACCGAATCCCAGAGAGCATACTACAGGTGTGCTCACACACAAGGTACCTATTACAGGTTGTTAGAACACATAATTAGGATTTTAAGTCTCCATAGAGTAAATAAAAACAGAAAGTTTGGGCAGAGGCATGACACCTGCTCACGAGCTATATACCGTGCCCAAAGATATTCATGTTTTTACATCTGAAACATCATTTTATTTACTGTAAAATTTTTTATTTAGTTCTATGAAAAATGATCTGCAAGGATGTTTAAGGAAGAAACACGTCAGCTTGCGGTCGGGTGAAATCCTGAACTAACCGAAGCGATTTTGGTCATAACTGTTCACAACCCTGCGATGGACTGGAATCCAGTCCAGGGTGTATTCCCACCTCACACCCGGCGTTCCCTGGATGGGCTTCCGGATCCACTGCAACCGTGACCATGACAGTGCTTACTGAAGGTGAACGAATAAATTACATAACATCCATTTCTTCCTTCAAAGTTGTAATCTGATATGTTTCCACTGTCAATTTCTATCTTTGTTAAACACTTCAAGCTCGGTGTAATCTGTACATGAATTTTTTATTTTTTTAAATCTTATTTTCACCCAGTATTTGTTCTGATGCACTGTAAACATATTACTGAAGCTGAGCAATACACATCAATTAGGAATACATGTTCCTGCTAAGAAGACCTACTGAGATACTACTACTATATATCAGCAAATGACATTTGATATAACATTAAGTGATAAGAAAAGGGATGAGTAATATAGTTTAAATAGTTTTTAAAGAAATAGCTCTTCCTCTTTGCCTGGATTGCTTCCGTGCCTCATTTCTTCAAATTGAAAATTGGCCTTAAATAGTGTTTTATGTTATATGATAAATTTAAAAAGCAAAATTATGATGTCTTATGATTGGCACTGGGGCTGAATGGGTTAACATGTGAAGCTACGAATTACTGTTATCTTAGTGTGCAAGTCTTTGCTATCTGAGCCCAACAACACACACACACACACACACACACACACACACACACACACACACACACACACACACACACACACACACAGGTAAGTTAATTTCGTAAGAAGCCCTATTTAGTTTGACCTTCAGAGGAGCTGAAAGAGAAAGTGCCCCCCCTCATTCCAGCCCTCTATCCACCATTCTCTGTCTTTATCAAAGGATGTTCTTCTCCAGGCAGAGAGATGGGGAGCTGTTGAGGCCCACAGATGGGATCTCTCTCTCTCTCTCTCTCTCTCTCTCTCTCTCTCTCTTTCATACATACACACACATACAGACAGCCCTCTGACTGACTGCTTCATATACATGCATGGCCAGACAGTGCTGTGCACTTAGGGGGCCTATTTCTGGGGGTCTTTGACACACACTGACCCTGACCCATGTGTTGGCCATCTTCCACACAGAGACCCTGAAAAGAAAAAAAAAACTGTAAGGGTCAAACAGAGCCTGAGGAGACAGAGATCAAAGCATAGAGCTTGCATATTATATATCGATAGGCTTTGTTCATACAAGCAGAGCAAATCTGATTTTTCTCAAATCTTCAATTTTTAGACTGAGTGTCTCTATTGGAAACATTGGTCAGACTAGCTGCTAATTGTATGCTAATAGTCTCTCTTATTGGTTATAGCTGATAATTGTATGCTAATAGTCTCTCTTATTGGTTATAGCTGCTAATTGTATGCTAATAGTCTCTCTTATCTCTCCCCTCTCACTTCTCTCATTCTCTGTGCATAAGCTGGTCTCTCCATTTTGAGAGTGAGCTAATCTGACGATTCTTGAAGTGTACAGTCAACACCAGCTGAAGTGTAGATCAACACCAGTTTCCTGTGTACTCACCTTTGCCGAATTTCTAAGTTCTAACTTGGTGCCATGACCTTGGAGCTTTCTGTTGAATTACACCATTATTTTTGAATCTAAAGAGAAGTTGGCTGGTCTTTCCTTGTAAGAGAGGAGAGAAGGAGTCCGTGTAAGAGACATCCTTTCAGGGATTGAGAGAAGACCGATTGCTTTGTTGCATCTTTGCTGATATTAACAGGACTAACATGAATGTTTTTAATGTGTCCGTTCGAAGATTGATAAAAGATAACTAGGAAAAAGGCAAAATTTAGAGATCAATTTAAGGTGCACCATGACAACCCCAAAGTAGACCAATGACTCCAAAGGAAAAGCCCAGTAATGGACGGCCATAGATATCTGGGAAATCAAATATCTAGCATAAAGAAGTATCAGCTAAAAGAAAAGGAATACAACATAAAAAGAAAAAAAAACAACTTAAGAAGTTGCTTGTGCAGAAATTTGAGTTTCATTAGATTTGTAGCTTGGATCTGATTTTAAAATGTCAGATTTCAGCAGGTTTTTTTTTTCTTTACAGCTCTGAATCAAATATGGCAAACAATCTAATTTAACCTGCCTATGTGAATGTACTACATTAATCACTTACAAAGCACTAATCGAGACAAAGACTGAGTCTTTGGGTGGGAAATTCCATTGTGATTTGGGATTTGTTATAAAAGAACATCTTGAAAGTTTAATATCTGAACAGCCATGTGTTTTAATGACTCGATTCAAATCACTTTAAAATGAGCAAAAAGTGTGTCAGTGTTATCGTTCATTTTAATACAAATCAAGTCACTTTTAACAGTGTCGTTGTCAAATCAAAACACAGTGTCTTAACATTTCTCAAGAATATATTTAGCACTGAGTTAGAGCATGGCACATGAATTTACACCGTCAACAACAACAGTAGCAAAAACTGACAAATTGAGCATTTTGACAAATCTGCATTTTGGGTGTGAGAGCAGATCCATTTGATTTCAGACAGACATTAAAAAAAGGTATGACCACTGACTCCATTCCTAATCCTAACTTAAATTTTGTAATTTATAACACAACTTGAGTAGAATTTGCAAGTGTGAAATCATGTCTGCATGACGAGCAACATCACTACGATCCAGCAAGAAAAGAAAAAACATTGTTTTTATTTTATTATTTATTAAATTTGGCATTAAAGCTCTGCTAACCTGTAATTAATCTCTAAATTAGATTTATCTGGAATAATTAGATGATCATAACTAAGCTAACTGACTCGAAATAGGCTGTTGGTTGAATGGGGTAGTGAGTGGTGTTGCTGTCTCACAGATCCAGGGTTCCTGGTTTGATCCTGTGCTCAGGTTACTGTCTGTGTGGAGTTTTGCATGTTCTCCCCATGTTCGCTTGGGTTTCCTCATTTCACCGGGTTCTCCAGATTCCTCCCACCACCCAAAACCATGAATTATCTATGCTGAATTGCTTCTAGGTGTGAACGTGCGTGAATTCTCCTGCCTTGTTTTCCGAGTCTAAGCTCCAGATCCACCACAACTCTGACCAGGATAAAGTGGTTACTGAACATGAGTGAATGAAAACACCAATATATGATAAATGTGTTAAACTGGGGAAACTCATAAAGTTAAGAATATATTTTTTAAGTCTCAATTATTTCTCCATATCTCAAAGCCTTATCTCTGTACATGAAAGGTCCACATTCGGTTTTATGTAAATAAAAACCGCGATGCCTAGTCTTCAGCTGTGAATCTGTGAGGAAGTGCCGCGCATGCAGCTGTCCTGCCCGCTTACCCGCCCACCTCTGTGCCACTGGGAGGACGCTGAATGAACACTTGGCATGGCGGGCAGGATCTCCATGGTTACTGAGGCTTAGGTTTGAGTGACACATGGGTGGAGAGGGCGTCTCTGACTGGCTGTGGTGCGAGCTGCAATGCCAGACTGGGTGCAGATTGGCAGGAAGCCCAGAACTGGGAGGTGGGAAAGTAAGACATGGAGTTATTCCATTATTTAGGGAGGGGGTGTTTACTATTTCTCAGATGCAGTAAACATTTTTTATAGACATAAAATGACAGGAGATTAATGATGGAGACAGTGTAGGTGTGGGCTGGCTAAAAAAGATGATAAAAAAATGAAGACAGATTTGAGAGTTCACTTCTTTTATTTACTGTTAATCTGAGACAAATCTTAGAAATTGTAATAAACAATAAAATCCAGGAATATTTTAAATAAAAAATAAAGCATACCTGACTCTAAAGATACTAAAAATAAACTAAAACTGCTATGGAGGTAATTTTCTATCAAAAATAATCCTATAATGATCATCTGCATCTGTGATTGTAACAGAACATTCCAGATTTTTCATACCAACATACAGCAAACCCCTATTGTAATGTTGCTGGATCAGGAGCGGGGCCAGAGGCCTGGGGGTGGAGCTGAGAAAACTCCTAAAATGAGACGCAAAGCACGATCTGAATGTGTGAATAACAATTTGTCACAGTGTCACATGACGAAAATACAAGCAATGCAAAATTTCACGTTACTAATGGATTACTCTTCATAAAACGTACGTTTACTCAATCATTTGAGAAGGTCACATTCATCATATAACAGATGTCTGTTATTAAAGACTCTTGTTTTTTTTTTTTTTTTAAACAGACATGAGATCTTGGTCTCATGGACACAAAAGCCCAGGCTTGAAGGTGTGTGTGTGTTTGAATCGTATACAAACCACAGCAATGCCAACTGTGATGAATTAATTGGTTGCACAATTGCACTACTTGTCCTTATAGCGCACAATAATAGACGGGATTTATTTATTTAATCGCGCTATCTGTTGCTCCCAGATGATGATGGCTTCCTTTACTCGGACCAAGGAGAGCTCCAAAGAAGGAGTATAGTAGAGTCCCTCAAAAAGGAACGGTTACAGTGGTGACCGAGCCTCATTGTTGTCCATTGTTAAAAGCGCTATACAAATGAAACTGAATTGAATTGAATTCTCTCGGCCACGCCCCTCGTATGGGTCCAGACCCTCCCACTGGCACCACATGAAGGGTACGGCTATATAGTCCAGCTCTAATAAGATCTGAATAATCAGGTCCTTATTTCTAAGTGAAAGATATCTTAAGAGAAGGCTTAAAGTACCTGTAAAGGACTGCGTCCGTCACAGTGTCACTCATTTTTCCCAGCACTCAATAAAGTAGCCCTAACTCTCTGTCTAATAAACTTAACACTGGATTTTAAATCCAAGCCAGATGATGATGATGGATGATGATGATGATGAATCAATGATAAGCCATTTTACTGGTTGAAATAGTCAGAGAGAGAGAGAGAGAGAGAGAGAGAGAGAGAGAGAGATAGTAAGTGAAACCCCTCCCTCTTTCCACTTACCTTGGTTGTGTGGCATAGCCAATGTTGAATGAGAAAAAACAAACAAACTGCAGGTTGATGGAGGGTCATGAAATGTTCAGAAGTGTTCAGGCATTATTTCAGTCCATTATCATCTAACAGTGTTAAACATTTGAAATAAATAAACATTAGTGCACAGATGCAAGAAAATAAAACAGATGAGGGTTTGTATTAATCAAGGCTCAGCGTAATAAATTGGTTATAACTGCTACAGTGTTCTGAGAGTGAGGCCATTTTTGGCCGTAGTCGCGTCTGGGAGTAGAAACGAGATATTAAGATTCGTAATAGTGACGTGTCTTTTGTAAACGAGTGAACTCTTTGAGGTGAATGGTGAGAGCTGATTCACATTTTTTCACATTAATTTAACTCCTAACACTTAAATTGACAGAATTCCATATAAATGGGCAAAAGGGTCATTTTGACCTTTTGAATTTGACAACAATAATAATATATTAAGACAAAATAATGATGTAATATCTTGTAAAGTTGAAATAGTAGGATATTACGTTATTAAGTCACATTTTTCCACAACTTGTGGCTTAGGGCCTCTGTAGAGTCACAGATCCTGTGATGTTCTTGCTGAAAACTCATCTCTGAAGTGGTGTGTGATCTGCTCGATCTGTGAAAGTGTATTCCAGTTTCCAGTGCATGTTCCAGTCTCTCTGTGACAGTGTGTTTTCCTTTCTCACTGTCACAGTGTTGGTTCTGGTCTCTTCGTGATGGTCTCTGTTCCTTTTTTCAGTGTGACGGTGTTTAAAGGTCTCTACAGCGAGCGTACGGTGTGTGTTGCAGTCTCTAAGAGTCAGTGTTGTCCTGGCCTCTCTGTGATAAACGTTCACGTTTCTTTATGACAGTGTCTCAGACAGTGTGCGCTCCGTATGATATACAGAAGTCTCAAAAGTCTAACACTTTGCTTTCAGAAAGCCTTTAAGAACGTCTTTGACCAAAGAAGAACGTACTGAAATCATTCTCATGGCTGGATCGGGAAGCTGTCGCAAGGTTGCGATGGACTTTAACAGGAAACATGGCGAGCACGTCACACACGACACTGTCGCCAAACTTATTAACAAATTCAAAAAGACTGGAAGTGTTGAGGACCAACCGAGGAGTGAACGTCCACGAACATCCACTGACGAAGACACAACCGACGTGGTGCAGGCGAACACGGTCCCCTGTGTATGGAGACTTTTGGGACACGCTGTATATTAAATTTATTTACATTTATTTATTTAGTTCCTGTTGATGACCTACTCTTATTTTTTAACTTTATCCACACTTGTTTTTGTGTTCTGTCATGCTGCCCTCTGCTGGTTATAATTTGTACATGGTCAAAATCAGCACAAGCTAAAATCATCACCCTGTCATTTCTATAACAGTGAATAAACAAAACAATAGATCTTTTGGCAATATTGATATTTAATTCTTTAGTAAGCGCTTGGGGCAGTAAAGCAACAACATTGTAGTTAAAGGTAGGGACACAGGACATACAGGACAAAGAGACAATGCTCTTCCACCTTCTGAAATCCATCGGGGGAACAGGTACAATATGTGTCGTTTAACGCCATTTTTAAAAAAAGCAACCTTTATATAAATAACTTCAGAATAATTTGAAATAGATCTAAAAAGTTTTTGGAGCAACAATAACTAAGAACCTAAGACAAACAAAACAAAACAAAAAATAAAACAAACAAAACAAAGAAAAAAAAAGAAGGAAGTGGGATCAGTTTCTTATCGGCGATTTCACAACGGAGCACGTGCATGTATTCTCAGCATAAAAAACCCTGAGTAAACTATCAAGTCAAAAAAAGGTTAAATCAATGAACTTTGGAATTAATCTCATTCCAACTTTCCAAATGCAAGGGCCTCCGGAATGTGTGTCTGGATTAAAAAACAAAAACGAACAAAACAAAAAACTCGGAACGATTTTAGAACATAAACCAATCGGCAGTTTGCTCAGAATGCAACAACCCACAGTTATGAACAGAATTTCGCTGTTTTATTCTACCAGGTTTTGGTAACAGAGATCATTTTTTTTGGAGAGAAAAAAAAATCAATCATGCACAATGTTATTCTGTCGATGTTTGCTGTTTGGTTAGGATGACTGTTCTGCAGAGAGCAGGCGACGCTGAGCAGGAAACGACTTGCTGCAGGTGGAGCGAGTCTGTTACTGCTGTTTGCACTCTGCAGGCTGCGCTTCTGCGCTCTAAACAAGGAGAAGAGTGGGGAACAAACATTAAAATTCACTAAAACCAGGAAGGAAGGAAGAAAGAAGTATTAAATAATGAAATATAGCACATCAGACACTAACTTTCACAGTAACTACAGCCATCTAATCTGAAAAGTGTTTGCTTTCTTAGAAGCTACAGATGATTTGAAATGTATTGAAAATTTTAACAATAGTTTCATCAGGAGAAAATTTTTTACCAATGATCTTTTTTTTTTTTTTTTTTTTTTTTAAATTATACAGTTTTTACATTCAGTATCTCTAGTAGAGTTTCTGTTTATTCCTGAAGGTCAACAAAGCCTTAGTTACACAGATTAAACATTCAATTAACCTAATTATCCTTAATTATCTTGGGTAGTAACAGATAACACTGCAGCTTGAAGAAAAAAATCAGCTTTTCTTTTTTTCTTTTGCATGTAGTATCTGAATCTCACCAGCAGAGGGCAGAGGAATAGTGGAATAGAAAACTGTGTCACAGAGAAAGTGAGTAATTTTCATCTTAATAATTGGATATGCAAATAATTATGCCTTGCTTGTAATTTTCTTTAATACTTTTAACAGGAAATGAACTAAAATATATATAACCCAAGTAACCCCTGGACTCCATGCCTATGCTGCGTTCAACTCCAGAGTGGAAAATTCGAGCACGTGATGACGTCATTTTCGATCTTGAGCGTTTGAGCTACAAAGAGGATAATAAAACATGGACGCCTCCATGCCTCTCTTATTTGTGCTCTCTGAGTGCCAAAGGCTCGTGAAGTAGAGTTTGGAGTCTTTAAAATATCAGATACGAGTTGATGTTTATGATGTAAACAAATTGTAAGGTCATTTAACCAACTAATGTGTCTTTATGCTGATGACTCGAAATGAAATACAACTATAATGTCATTTAAAAGTAGAAATATTGACATGATGCCATCTGCTGAACTCCTGAGTTTCCGGGAGGAAGATTTACTTTGTGCTCCATCTTTTTATTAAATCATAGTTTTTACTTTTATTTATCAGCTAAGGGGTTAGCATCTTGGGTTTGTTCGTCATCGGTCAGCGCAGGACGATATGAACTCTGAAGCAGATGTAAAAGTGAAACCTGACTGTTATGAAAGTTCATTCATTCATGTTTACAGGAGACAGATTTTGATCCAGGAACAATTCAGGTTTTATGGATGCACGTAGGTTATAGCGCAATAAACCTTCCAATAACCAATATTCATCACTGATTCATCCGAGAGGCTTGTGAAAGACGAAACAGCAGGGCAACATGCACATGTTCTGTACTCGGTATTTTCAAGATCAAAGCTGTTCCCAAAGGATTAAGCTCCAGTGTTTGAGGAAACAGAGAGGCGTGAACACAAAGGCCTTGTCCTGGTCTTCCAATCTAATGAACACCTTTCAGTGTCCTTCAGCTTCAGCTGATATCTTTGAGAACATGAAAGGAAGAAAACAAAATCTTAATCACATTGTTTTTTTTTTTTACTTTTCAATTTGAGGAGAAATGAAAAAAAGTCTCTCAACCACCTCTGAGAATAAGAGAGTCAGGACAAGGCCTTCATTTAAGACAAAAAGGAAATGGAGATGTTTATGGCGAAGGATTTCTTTGGAGAGGAGTGAGAAAAAGCAATCCATTTTTTAGTTTCGTTTTCCACTTGTAATAAAAGGCAGTTCATTAACTAAGACATGTAAACAGATGAAATGAATAATGGCATGAAAAATTCACTACAAGTTGGATTTTGATATTACAGATTTAAAAGATTCAGAAATGGAAATATCCACATATTTCTTTTTTTTTTTTAATTATTCAAATATGAAAAAACACCAGCAACATAACTTGAAGTTGAGCGCAGGCACTTTCAAAAACTTTAGCCTGTTCGTTTGTACGAGTCATAATAAGAGTGAAACTGATACTTTTTTTTCGTTTACTACTTGGATTGGTTAGAGGTTATAATTAAAAGAACCAGGACACAAAGAAGACCAGTGGCTGAGGAACGTATAGGGCTGAAAACACCTTTGTAAAACTCGTTCAGAAATGCGGTGAAGGTAAAAAGGTAGAAAGAACAGAAGTGTGTGTGTGTGTGTGTGTCTGTAGAAACCACAAACAGAACCCGAGCACAGAGAACATGAGCCAAACATTTGCTAAACAAATCGTTAGATAATTATATAATTAACCATTATCATTATCGTGTTTATTGCATCCAGGGTTCATTTTCTCTCTTTGAGGGTCGCTCGAAAATCTCCAGAACACACATCATTTCTGCAGCACTACAGCTCTATCCTTTGGCTCAGTTTATCAGTTCACGTCTACAGGGAAAAAAAAAACACTGCAACCCAAAACACGTGTGTTTGATTCCCTTCCTGCAGGTGAGTCGATTCAGAGTCGAATCACTTTCTCACTAGAGTTCACTTGGTGGCAGACTGACTCCGCCTCGCTCTGATGCTCTCAGAGCGTGACAGAACCCTACTGAGATGGAGAACACACCACGGTTCCATTCAAACAGGCTAAAAACTGCGATCTGCTGGTTTTAGTAAAACAGTCTTCCATTACCTGGCTCCTGCACAAATGGCTGCTCAACTAGGTTGAAGTGGATAATATGTAACTGTAATAAATAAAGCATGGTGGTGGTAGTTTATGACATGACATAAACATGGATATGGACTGATTAATGAAATGAGATGGAGCAAGCACAAGGACCACAGTAGTGTGTGTGTGTGTGTGAGCTCATGACATTTCTAACTTACCTAGAAATGCATGAAGTGACAAATGACTTATGCCTGTAATTGGAGGAGTGGAAAAGGAGAACAACCACAATGACAATTAAACTCAAACAACTGAAACAAACAAGATGGATGTAAATAGATAAAACATAGAGGAGAACTGATTAAAAAGCAACAGAAAAAAAGTCTGATTAAAAAAATGATTAAAATGACTTAGAAATGCACAATATTAAATGATTTTTAAAGTCCCAGAAAACTCTACGTTTATGTTTTCCCAGTTTAAACGGTTTCCATGAAAGTTAGCACAGCTAGTTGATTTTAGCTAACGAAGTATCTTAGCTAGCTACATTAGCTACCTTGGCTCGAGTACGGTTGCCATGGAGAATTTTTTTTTCACTGCATCAAATCCCTCTTTGTCAATTAAGCGCTGTTATTTTCACTCAGACAGCGTTGCCCTGTAGATATTTTTTCCAACTAATCATCAATTGCTGAGTTTTATGCTTAAGATGTTTTATCAGGTTACTTATAATGTAGGAAGACGCTGTAGTTCCTCGTCTAGATGCTTTCACAGAGCACAGATCACCATCGTTAATCATGAAATACTTTCAGATCACTGTCACTTTGTGTTGTTTGTTCGTGACAACGTACACTATGCTTACGTCACATATCGGATCGAAACACGATGCCCGTATCGGTATCCATGCATCCCAAGTCCTGATGTTCAAGATTTACCTTCACCAATCACTTTTACTAACACTAAGCGAGACTTTTTGAACGCTCTCTTCTGTGCTTTACATAACGCTCATGCTCGCGATCTTACATGCGCATTTCACTCTATGTTCTCTGGGACCTCAAAGGAAAAAACGAATACTGACCTTTGCATCTCCCTCGTCCTCGTCCTCCTCCATATCGTCCTCTTGATCCTATTTCACACAAACACACATTTATTATCCAACAAGCTTCTTCTTGATCTACCCTAAACACACACACACACACACAAAAAAAAACAGAGTGTGTATTACTAAAATAACACAACTTGCCTCCTCTTCACCTTCTTCGATCTCTTCTTCCTCAAACTGCGAAAACACAATTACACAAACACAACAGTTATGAGCACATACACAATGTTTGTGGTGTGCAGTAATAAAGCGGATATTTCACATACGCTCTCGTCATCCTCCAGCGCCTCTCCGGTGAAGTACAGCACAGCTCGTGGTACTATCCTCTCTCTGAAGAAATGTCCGATTTCGAAATCTGTGGCTAGAGTAATTTCAGAGTCCTCATCCTGTGAGCACATAAAACATTCACATACCCATAAATAACATTCCTCAGTACACTGGACTAACTCAAAAACGGGATGTTTCAATAGCTAACTCATCTTGTGTGCTGATTTTGTTAAAATCGATGGGAGTTTTGATCAAATTCAGAATTTTTCCCACTTAAAATTAATAAATTCTGTTTAAAGCTGATTAGGGAAACATCAGCGGAGTTAATGATGTTACTTAAGCAGGCTCTAAAACAAGCGCTTTACTTTAGCCAACGTTAGCGATGAACAGAATATCGGACTTAATGGTATATTTTAACAGAATGGGCTGCTGTTAATCAATCAATCAATCAATCAATCAAATCACTAAGAACATGATGATACAATTCAAGCCTCGGTTAATGAATTTCCTGAGAAGTTAGTAAATCTGTAATTTTTTCACTGAATGAAATATGAGAGTGAGTTAAACTAAAACAATTATTTTTTATTTTCATTGTCTATAGATGTCACAAAAGTGTATCCAGTTAAAAATAAGCAGAAAAAGGGCTACTGCGTACAATGCATCAGTACTGAATTGAATTTCTACTTTTGAAACTACACATTTAATGCACTGTTTCTTTAATTTACGTTGCACTTTTAAGATTTTCATTTGACTCACACTTTTATATTGAATACTGAGCAAAGCTGAGCTTTTGAAAAGTGTTCTGACGCTTTTGAAGCTGAAATCATTACGAACAATCCATGTAGACAATAAAGCATTTATTAATGTTTAATTAACCATTACTTAAGTAAAAGAAACAGTCTGGGAAACAGTCCCCTTACGCTCAGTACTCATTGCCCAATAGCATATTCGTGTGTTCCTGGCAATTAATGGTAAAAAGTAAAAACGTAAAAATGTTCCTTAGTTTCTTTGAGCATAAAAGGGGGAAAAAATCATATTAAACATTGTATTTTCTACATGGATTATTTTTATGATTTCATTCACACACACACACACACACACACACACACACACACACACACACACACACACACACACACGCCATGTTCAAGGGTTCTTGGCTTAGTATTTAATATGTTTCACTCACAATACAAGAAAAATAAAAACTAGCAAAGCTGCTAAAAGCACTGGAATATAAAGGACGTAGGGACTCACCAATTCACTATCTGGGGAAACTGTAAGGGAAGAGAAGCAAGGTGTCACAGTTCATCTGTAAATAATCGCTTAATAACTTAAATAATGCATCCAGGCTCTAAACTGTGATTTCCAATTTACCATAAAAGTTTTTTTTTTTTACCTTTAATTGGGTTGAAAAAGTTAAAAAAGGAGTCAGTGGGCACTTGTTTAGTGACCGTCCTCACGATACCCCTGCCCTTGTGCTTCTGTTTCTTCTTAATCGTTTTGACGGTAACATCTTTCCCTTTGTACCATTCAATCTCACATCTGTCATAAGATAAGGGGGAAAAAAAGATGGCAAAATGTTCATGTTTTGTTTCAACATTGCTTCTTACACCAGATCCACGAAATCCTCCAAATTAAAACTGAGAAAATGATGTTTAAGTGTAACGTAAATGGCTCTCCTATTACACACACCCCTCACAGTCGATGATCTCCGGGCCTTCAAAGGAGAAGGGATCTTCGGCGTCAGGTTCCGACTTCATCTTGTAGACTTTTGTGAGGACCGTGTTTTTAAAGTAGCTGTTAGGTTCAAAGTGAAACTCTAAAGTAAAACTCTAGAAGAAAAAAAAACCAAAAAGAAAGTAATGCATATTAACATTTATATGCACTATACTAGTAAGAGCAACTGACAAACTTCAGCGTCTTATCACAGGATGGGAAGATGTAAGGAGTAAAACACTCTGGGTTGTGCTATTATAGGAAAATAATCAACAACAGGGTGGTATAATGAATCAGAGTTACTGTTACCACCTCAACGTTGATTATTTCCCAATAACACCGTGTCATGAAGCTTTGTATTCCTCTTATAACAATTTGTCAATGCTAATAATTTTTAAATTTAAAAACAGCTTGTCGTTGTTCTGATCTGTTTCATAAAAACTGTTATAAAGTGCCGTGGTTTAGAACGAGTGCCTTAATATAAACCCGCGAAGATGACAGTCTCGAAGACAATGTCTTTTCATTAGTTGTAAAATTAATTCTTAAGTTGTCACGACGTCATCTGTCATATTTGTTTGCTTGATGGTCTTAAATGAAAAGGTCTTCTCAGGTCCTTACTTATACTCAGCCTTGGACTTAATGACAACATCAGTGGGAGTGATTTATCATTTGAAAACCTTTCTGTACAAAGAAACAGACTTAATTTGTGCCTGAGACTCTTTAATACAGTAAAATGAATAGAAATAAGTCCTTATTTACCATAGGTTCATTGGGTCCAGAAAATATCACTTTAATATCTTGTAGATGTTTAAGGATTGGCTCATCGGCTTCCTGGTGGGAGAAAACCATTACAGGTTACATTAAAAACCCAAAGAACTAGGAGTTATTTACATACATACAAACACAGGGTGAACCCTCCCCAAACCACATGCTCTCACACACACTTTCCTTTCCATAAGCAAATATTAAACCCCAAATATCTTTACTCCATGACAAACCTGTCTCCTTAATATGGCAATACCTTAAAACCTGATATTTTGTATAAAACAGGTCAAAGGGGATTTCTCTCACACTTCTTAGATTTACTTCACTGGGAGTAAAAGGCTCGCTGGCTCACCTGTAGCATATCACTCAGCATGTCCACGCTGCGGAATATAGTGAGCCAGAATTCAGGAATTCCTTTGGGATTTTCCTCGGCAGTGCCCTCCTCTTCCGCTTTCTTCTCTTCTATGGAGGCTTTCTTCTGTAGCTCATCCTGAAAAGAGCAGTCGGGCTCTGATTACAAGATTACAAGCCTCTCTGTTGACCACACAAACATGGTCTTGGAAGATCAGGCCCTTCAAGACTGATTCCTGATTATCATTTGAACTTCTCATAAAAAAAAAACAGGTCCTCGTTCAGCACACATTTACTCGATTGATGATCCAAAGATGCAGGTTTGATTTGGAGGAACAATTACGACAGCATTAATCAATCACTTCAATACAAAGCTATGGTGATAGTGTAATTTGACTAGCATAACAAAGTTAAAAGAAAAAGCACTGAAAAGTTGAATATAAAGCCCATTTTACACCAGACAAGGTAAGACTGTGTTGCAAACAGAGGGCTCCAGTGTTCATTGGGAAGACACAAATTTGAATCCTGACAATGCCACAGCCATTCTTTACCAATCCAAGATGTTCTCTAAGTGGGATGGTGTTAATGCTCTCCCCTGTTAATCAGAACAAAACTATCCCACAGTGGGTGTCTGTGAGCAGTATATTGTACCTATATTTTTCAGATGTGTGGGGTCCATTTTACCGTCCAAAATATTATTTAATGTAGTCTAGGAATTCCACATTTAATGTGACATTCATTAAAAGGTGGCTTCATTAAATTCAAATGAAAGTCAATTGAAACAAAAGTTTTAGGGGAAAAAAATTACAATAACCTGGTTGCACAATTGTGCACACCCCTTAACTAATTCTTAACTGATGCACGAGCAGCAGTATAAACATATGAGCTTGCTAGAATTGGCAAATTAAAAAAAACAGAGAAAATAAGGCAAAAATAAAAATAAACAAACCACACAAAAACACCACAGCGTCCCTGCTTCCAATAGGCTTCCATGTTAAATCACTGCTGTATTTTACACTGGACACAAATTTCTGTCTACAGAATGTAATATCCATGCAATATTCTGCAGTGCATATCCATAATCTAAACTGCACATGTGCTAGTTCATCATATACCCCTATACTAACTTCACCTGGTATGGCGTTGGTTAACATTTTGTGAAAGATCTACCGCTCAAAGAGTGCAGGAGTGAAAATCTCATTGGACTGGGGCTTAGGAGAAGTCGCAGAGAACCAGCGGGTAATGAATGAGTGGTTACACCTGTGTGTGGTTATGAATGAGGTGTATTTATAGTCTGTTTGTGTTTCAGTCATTGTCTTTGCCCCACAAGAGAGAGACCTGCCTGCCGTAAGAGCTGACAATGACCTTGACCATAAAAATAGCCCGACTGCCTTTTTTTTTTTTTGTTTAACGTCATTTAATGTGGTAAACAAAGTGTTGAAAAGAGCTCTGGTTCAAAACTGACAAACAAACAAATAATGTCACTCTTTCCAAAGCCTGCCTCCTGCTTCTTATTCTCCTCGCTGCTCACCAGGGTGGTAATGATATAGTCATAATCTGTGCTGTCAGAACATAGATTTGCTCTGCTCAGGTGTAAACCACGCCCGTTCTAAAATGAGAAACGTTGTGGGGTGGTTGCAGCATGTCATGCTGGTTCTAGTGTAAAATAAGCTGAACAGTGCTAATACTCACTGCCAGCTCTTCATCCTCGTGATCACTCTGCCAGTCACATTCCTCATCTGTAGGTTCCACTGCACCAGTTACAATGCTTTTCCTCTGCAGGCAAACAGAGTGGAGAAAGAAATAAACACACCACACAGAAAGAGTAAGTGGACAAGTTTAGAGTTTTTGAGCCCTAGTCATCTTGTTTCAGGAAATTAAGTTTTTCCTCATTTTTTTTTTTTTTTATAGAAAGTCTGACAAAGACAGGAACAATGTACATTATTCACATGCCAAACTATGTGCCTCAATTATCAGTATAAAAAAAGCAGAAACAAGGGTAATCAGAAAAAAATGATAATCTTTGAATAAAGCAAAACTCTGATATGTCTTAAATTTACCAAATCTGTGAAATTAAAGCTTTAATGCAGCATTTTCACCAATGTCTAACTGAGCTACATTGACTGGATGAGATTTCCACTTCGAAGTGCCACCTCCCTTAACATTTCATCTCAACTGTGTATTTGTTACCATTTTAACTACCCAACCCACAGGAGGACTAGTTCATATTGCTTCCTGGTTCACCGTACTGGCTTTATGTAGACTCAAATCCATTTATAGCTGTGAACTGAGCGTGTCTTCCGTCTGCTTTATTTTACATTCAACACTGGGACTCACCTTGTCAAACAGTGGTTGATATAGAGCAGCGTACTTTCTTTCCAGCTCATGTACCTCCTCGTAAAATTTGGCTTCTATGTGTGCACTCTTGACTTGCAGATTCTTTAAGGCGTTGACTCTTCTCCTGACGGACAGCGGTAAGCTGCAGGGATGAGAGAGAGAGAGAGAGAGAGAGAGAGAGAGAGAGAGAGAGAGAGAGAGAGAGAGGAGGCGGTTTATGAACAGATGAGCATCTGGTTTTGCACAGCTGGACCAGAACATTTTCCAGCAGCAGAGTGAAACACAAAAATCCCTTCTTTAGTTGTTTAAAAAGGGCAAGTTGTTTTTTTAACTACACTAGAATATGTGCTGAGTAAATGAACATCAAGAAACCCCGTGTTTAACCAGAACACTGAGTTCCCTGGTGAAAGTACAAGTCACCAATACGCCTTTCAGCAACCAAACCATGATGTACTGCAATATCAGGTGGAAATGGGAAATTATTTACCATCAACACGCTCATTTCTAATCATTTACATTTACAAATAGTCAAAATTTCAGTAAAATTCAGAGAAGATGGCATTGGTGACACATTAACATCAGGTAACTGTCCTGTGGACAGGTATTGACTTCCTGAAACACAATTCAACAGATCAGACAGGACTTCTCGGCGGTCACGAACACCCAAGACGATCACCAGATCGCCTACCTTACCTGCAAACACAGGACGGTTATCAGCACACAGAAAAAGAGCCTTTTATCTGGGAAATTCAGCCCAGTTTGTTATTCAAAGCAGCAGTGGAGGACAAGTGACACCAAGACGCACAACTGGGGCTAAAAATGCAGTAAACAGTTTAATCAAAAAAACAAAAAACGAACAAATAAAAAAACATTTTCAAGTCCTTTTACAAATCACTTGTTTACATGTCCTTGGTATCAACCATGAAATGGTTTTACTTTTACATGTCCGACATTTTTACTCATCTGCTGCTACTCAAACTTTTTAAATGCGTCTGAGCTGATTGACACATGAAAGCGAAAGAAAACAATTATATTTTTATCACTTTTTAATTATCATTACCATTACAATTATTTGTAACATGTTAAATTTGACACTTCATTGTAGGCCTATTTCTTTCTTTGGTAAAAAAAAAAAAGCAGAAAAAACCCACCTTTTTCTTTCTCCTGAAAATGCTGTTTTTGACCATTTGCAGCTGAAAGTTTTCGATGGCAGTAATTTTGTTTCAATCTTAAGAAATACTGTTGACTGATGATGGCTGATATTAGAAAGCTGTTACTTTCATCAGCGCATCTTTCAAGCGGGAAATCAAGCCGAGATCAGCGCACCAGCCAAAAGATTAACAATGTGAGATGTGGGGGAAGGGGGCGGAGCTTCTCAGGGGTATCAGGTAATATCGGAGAGTTACACAACTGTCAGTCATTCCCTATTCATATATTTCAGTTGCATCATCTCACATTTTTATTTGGGGGAAATATTTTTTTTTCTAAATCAATTTTGAATGATATGTCATACAAATATTAAACTGTAAAGCTCCTATTTAAAATGCATGAAGCTTGGCAGGACTGCAGTCATACTTTTTCACCTTTTTACCTTTTTAAAAAAAAGACAAATGCAACTTTTTAACCTGAAGCTAGGCAAACAGCTTTCTCCACCTGTTCCATTTGGGAACCATTACCACAGGTAGCTCATTTTATACAAGGCTAATTAGCTTTTGGCCTGACAGATAGTGAGAGATCGTATTCTGCTCCTGTGAATGGTAGGGAATTTTGTTACAATGCTGGAGTGTACAGATTTCAGATGTATCTCCACGTCTGTGTAAATGACAGATTGGACAGGAATCCAATTGCTGCGACGTCTTGAAAGCACAATAATCAAGTCTTCATAAAAGTTTTAGACTGAAACGTTATACTACCCATGCCAGAATAGCATCTCAAAATAATCACGCACAGAGTAACTTTACAGAAGAAACAACAGTCCACCAGCTGATAAATATTTCAGCTTCTGAACAGCTACAGAATAGCTTGCTCCTTTTTTTAATAACAAACAATGAAGATCATTGTGGAGTTTATAATAGCATCACTGTTACTTTACCTTTGGCTTCAATCTTATCACCATCCATCTCATAAAAACACAGCTCGAATTCTCTGTGAAGAGGTAAGGATGTCACTATTAAAAGGAAAAACATGATCTGTGTGTACTCTTGACAATGAATCACAACAAACATTACTGTACAAACAATTATTAGGCATGTTATATCTAATGTAACTAACATTAAAATAACAGACTTCTTCAACTATGAAACTGTGTTGCTAGCATAAATATGCGAATTAGGGATTGACGCTAATAATTTAGCTAGCGTGCACGTAGCCATTAATTTTTTTTTTTTGTACAAACTGAAGGCTTCATAAAGGTAGAATCGCAGAAGAAACAAGACAAATTTGTCCGTAATTTCAACATTTTCCTCATACGTGTTTGTAAATATAAGAAAATACTTAGCATGCCTAAAATTACACTGTATTTATATTTCCCATCAATCTCAAACCTCGGTGGATTACGCAATGTTAAAAAGACACCAATGACAAAACTCTTAAAACTGAGTATTTCAAAAATGTTTTAACTTACCAATCTGTAAATACAAAAAGAGCATCCATTTTTGTGATTTCATAAATTTGTTATGCAATGTTCAAGTTTTATTTTTTCCTAAAATGGTGGCTCAGCAAATTCAGTTAACTGGTGAGATGTGTAATTTTTAGTTGTGATGTCTTTTTTTTAGCAATTTAACAGCACATCTGAGAGAAATCTTGACCTTTCAGAGAACTCTACATGGTTAAAATATCAATTCTGCTTTTACATTGTTAGTAGTTAAGCTAGCTAAAGCATTAGCTAGTTGACGCTCAGCGTCCATTATTTCTCAGTTGCCTAGCAACAGAGCTCGCGCGACTTTTTTTTTTTTTTTCTTTAACCACTTGAGCAGCGGTTTATCCCGTTTTTTGGCTTCTCGTGAAGAATAAAAACGCAACCAAAATCGTTAATTTTGAACGCAGCGTATAATTATTTACGTGTTGTTTCTTAAAAAAACGCTTAAGTAAGGTTTTGTCATCGAAACAAAAACCTTTATAAATCAGCACGCTGTACGCTCTTTTGGCGAAGCTCAATCCGATGACGCAACTCGGCCAACTCTGCTAGCTCTCGAAGTTAGCTCAAGGCTAGCTAGCTAAAACATTTTCAGCTTGTTCAGAATTCAGTCACAAGTTTAATAATTCTTATAAATATATAGGCTAAAATCTGCAACGAGGCTGTTTTTATGTTGCCGGTTACTCTAACTAAGCTAGCATTTGATGCTAACGTAAAAAAAAAAAAAGATTCTAGGCGGCACCACAGGATTTCACTAGCTAGCGAGTTACTTCACTGATTTTTTTTCCTGTATAAAAAAATTAACGGATTAATCTTAGCTAGTTTAGTAAATTAACTGACGTGTGACGAAACCGCACTAGTTATACAAGTTATAAAGTGGTAACAAATTAACTGCTTTACTATTTACACTCAATACTCAAGCCAAGTGAGCTAGCAAGCTATTTACAGTTACTTCAGGAGACTAATGCTAGCTAGCTAGCTATCTCGGCTAATACAGCATCAACAATGCAGCTGGTTAAAAAAAAGCTCTGTCAAAGCGGAAGACTCACAGAAAACGCCTGAAAACGCTAAAAACCACACATACCACAGACTGAGCTCTTTACAACGAAAATCCAGATGATCAGAAATGTGTATTTTTTTGTCGCTGCCAGCTTTCTTACCTTTTTCCAGAGCTGTTATTCTTCACATGGATACTTTCAGCACTTTGTTGTATCAGTGCTAAAGCCCAGTGCTAGCGCCGCCTGGTCTCTGTGATTGTAAGTGCAGCACATGAACATGAACATGAACATGAACATGAACGTTAGACCAGAGATTCATCCCAGAAGAAGCAAACATTTTTGTGTTCCACACTTGTATACTTCTGGTGCAATAGAGTGCAGTGATCATCAATGTTAGCAACAGTGTTTTCTCCCCTTTCATCGATTCCGCACCAGTTGTACAGCTGTCTTCAGTGGCCTGCCGCAGTACCTAATTACAGGTATAAGTCTGTCATGGTCATTTGCGTATCAAAGAAAATTTTTTTGAAGATACTTAGAATAGAGTTTTATCATATTGTAAAATAATAGATAACATTTCTTTTCTATAGAAATTTTAAAAGCAAATGAAGGGTGACCCGATCGTAAATGGTCAGCACTAAGCACAGGGGTGTCTCGTAAATGCTTTGTGATCCTTTGGAGGTGGTTTGCGATGCAGATAACCACCAAAACAAAAGCTCCCGATGCGTCCCGTACAGCAACGGAAAGACCCCCTCATCAACTGCGTCATTGCCCTAGCCAGAAATTATGTCATCATTGCGAGACTGTTTGGAAATCACGCCGAGTTCTCCACTGCCAGGCTAACGGATGATATAAAGGCGAAGGCGATGGTATAACAGCAGAGATGATAGCAGCTTCTTTTTGTTGTCGCGTCTCTTCTTCGTTTAGAAATTGCCTCAGCACACCACACGAATGAAACATTTGAAACGGCTCATACAGGTCAATAAGAGCGCAAGACCGACGTAAAAATGCGTGACTCCTTTCCTCCAGCGGAAATGATTCATGAAATCTAATCACAATTGGTCACTAAAAACGCATCTGAAAGGACGACTCTGCATTTCAGTTGTCCACTTGTGATTGGATAACTCAAGACAGGTGCTAATACCAGGTGCGAACAGAGTCTATTTACATATTTACAAAATAGAGTCAAACCAGGGCGGTACGGTGGAACAGCACGTCTCATATGGGTTTCCTCCGGGTTCTCCGGTTACCTCTCACGTTCCAAAAACATTTAGTAGGTGAACTGGTGATGCTAAATTACCCCAGGTAATCAGGTGTCCTGTGATGGACTGGTGTCACATCACATATTCTCACATCATATTCACCCAGTGTTCCTGGGATAGGCTCCGGTCTATATCCACAAACATAATGAGTAAAAAAAAAAATCACAGACTTTAAAAGCCTTTTCAGTCTGATGTCTAGATGTTACATGTTCATTCACTCAATCAGCTAAATCATCAAAAATCTTACTTCAGATCCCCGTCGCTTCTGAACATGAACAGGACCTAATTACACAACATATTCATTAAATGTCCCTTTTCTTACCTTTTATTTATATTCAATTCAATTTATTTGTATGGCGCTTTTAAAAATGGACATTCTCACAAAGCAGCTTTACAAAAAAAAAAAAAAAATATATATATATATATATATATATATATATATATATATATATATATATATATATATATATATATATATATATCAGGATATACATTTTAAACTTATAAATTTATCCCTAATGAGCAAGTCAGAGGTGATGGTGGTGAGGGAAAAACTCCCTGAGACATCATGAGGAAGAAACCTTGAGAGGAACCAGACTCAAAAGGAAACCCATCCTCATCTGGGAGACACAGAATAGTGTGATTATAAATAATTCCCTTCTATAACTGTGCACTACATGGACAAATAGTGCAATTGTGTAACCTGGAAATTCATTATAGTTTTCACATGAAGCCTATTTTGTTGAACTGTTCACTGATAGAGGCTTGAGAAACTGTTTGTTGCAATTGCAGTCCTAAAGCTATCATAGCAAGACTGTTCATATCAAACATGCTCTTATATAAGCATTATTTTTTTCACACAGGGGGAAAAAAAGCACAAAGCACTTTGTCATGATACTTTACAAAATGTTTATTAGTCACATAAAGTAAATCAGTGACCACTTTCAATGCAAAAAGAAAGAGAAGGAAAAAACGTTATGAAGCAAGTCTGATGGTACAGGGTTTAACACCATAAAGATAATAGGTCTTAGATCGCAGAATAATAACCACAGTTCTGGCCTATGATCATATAAACATTGGCTACATTGATTAAGAAAAAAAAAGTCATACATATAATTTTATAAAGATAAAGAGAAACAAAATCATAAAATAAACAAACCTTTTAAAAATGTACAGAGAAAAAGTAAAGTACTTTTTTCGATTTAATCTTTTAAGCTTGGGTTTTAAAAACTCATCGAATAATATTTTGGAGCCTCTAACCTAATGAACCTCTAAAGCTTTGACCAATTTAAGGTGTTGGATTTCCAGATCCAAATCCCTGTCCAACAGAAAAATATGTAACCTGACATAACATCTTTAATCATACACGGTGTTTTCTCATTGTTCTTAAAATACAGAGCATAAACAAACAATAAAAAAAAAATACAAAACTAAATACATAGGAACACATGCAATTATCTTTTTGTACATGAGGACTAATACCTCAGGCAGGTTGCACATTTGCTGGTTTCTGATAAATACATGTTTAACAGTTAAATAACCACAACGACGACAACAACTACAGCAATAACATTAAACAGTGCCTGTGATTCCTCACATACAAGTTGGATATATACAAACACGCTTAAAATCAGTGGATTAATTTAACAGTCTTCTGCACTGCTACATTTTCTTATTTATTTATTTATTTATTTTTTACAAATTATACCAGTAGTGTGATTTTTAAACATTCTTTCAGTAAACGTTTCAGTGCTACATGACAGATCGCATGTTACAAATTACAAAAACAACTGAGTGCTTACAAAAATGCCCCAAAAACAAATAAACAAAATTTTTCAAATTTTTCGAATTATAATAAAAAAGGGTATAAAATTAAAAAAAAAATCATCCCCTCAAATTCCAGAGATTTTCTTTGGTATGGAGGGACAGTAAGGCTGAGATGTATTATGGAAACCTCATCACAAATTGACATTGTGTTTTTTTCATCAGGCACAAGAAAATTAGCAACATGCCAATTCTACACAATTCTACACAATCCCTTGTATAGTGTATAAAAACATTACGTTATTATTTGAGCCCAATAAGTTTGTTAGCTATGACTTGCTCAAATTCTCACCTTAAGTTCTAACCCATGACATAGTGGTACTCGTCCTGTGTTATTTAATATATTTAATCTCTAATAGTGCAAGGATAGTAACTAAACCAAAAAAATTAAGTCACAAGTTTTAAAGTTTAAAAATATTCAGCACAACATTGCACTTCTTACAGTGGCAAATCAATCTATTTGATTGAAATTAATTTTTTTTTGTAAAACATTGAAGATGTAAGAAGGTTCATAAAAATGTAAAGTACTCAATTACAAAAAAAAAGGGGTAAAAAAACTCCCACTAAACAAAAAAAGTGGCAGATCAACTGATTTAAAAGTGCATAGATAGAAAAATCTATAGACTAATCAGATCCTGAATAAAATCCTCCTTACTGACATTTTAAAATTGGTTTTAATCTTAATCAAGATCTAAATTTGGATTTGCTACTCAAGAGGGCTGTACTCTGTAATAATCAGGAATAAGTTAGTTATTAGTTTTAAAGGTTTTTGAAAAATACAGTGAGTGCACACATTAACATGGACAACAGTCATGTTCATCATGCTCCGGTGATGTCTGGTGTGAAGCTTTAAGAATATGCCCTTAATCTTTCTCTTAAACAATTGTCTTTCGTGCCTTCCAAAGGAAAAGGCAGCTTAGATTTCCGTAACACTTTTGCAAATTCACAAACTGTGACTGTCAGTGCAAATATTCCAATTTTAATGATTGCTGTTAAAACCCTACTGGTTATATGTATTATTTATTGAATTTAATCCCTCAGGTAGAACTTGGGGAACCCTGAGATTAAAATTAGGGAAAATTTTAAGTAACATGAATACAAAGAAATAAATTAATTTACAACGACTAACAAGCCAATTATTATTACAAAGCCAATACTGTTCATCTTTGGACTGTAAAAGTCATTAAATTTTGCACTGTATATGTTTAAGTGCCAATTGCCATATTTAATGTTTTATTTACACACACACACACACACACACACACACACACACACACACACACACACACACACACAGATATACACTATATTACCAAAAGTATTTGGTCACCCATCCAAATGATCAGAATCAGGTGTCCTAATCACTTGGCCTGG
>CM074969.1:2157897-2175269 GCA_037577455.1 Pangasius macronema | reverse complement strand
TCAATTCTTGTGTTATAACATTTTTTTTAATATAGTGTGTTTATATATATATATATATATATATATATATATATATATATATATATATATATGAAAGTTTTACAATATATAAAAGACAGCAGGTATAATATTCCCATATGTTATATTCCCACCCTTTAAGGTAATACATTTGTTTATTTGTTTATTCATTACTGTTGTGTTATCAATTTACGCACCTGGAAGCACATATTTGCAAAGCTGAAAAAAATGGCTGAATGTATCACAGTATATCAGACAGCTCGAAATCTTAATAGAAGTTTGTTACACATTAAGAAGCAAGCATAAAAAAAATGTCTTAATTTTATTTACACAAAGATACCTTGCCTGCAAGGTGTGCAGAAACATCCCTTGTTTTTTGGTAAACTGTAAATGTATCAATTTGTAATTTCACTGAATTTCTTGGAAAAAGTACAAACCATTTTCTTTGAGACACTAGAAACCTGGTTAATTTCTCTTTCCAGTATTTGAACATGTGTGGAGAGAAATTCAACATGACAACACCACAGTTTGAACAGAGGTGCACAGAACAATTTGGGAAAAAAGAACCAGTATTCTGAGGGGAAAAAAAAGGGATAATTTCTGTTCAACCCAGGAACTGAGCCTATAAATTCGCTGCAACACTGCTTTGTGTAAACACTTAGACAAATCCTGTTAAAACCCACTTACAGAAAAAAACATTAGTTATAAAAACAAGCTACAAGTTAACCCAACATTTCCACCGTTGCCTGGTCCTTGCTCTCCAACCAGTCAAAGCCAGCAGAATTCACAGTCTCACTGCAAATCTGTTGGAAAATCGGGTCATTCTTTAGTTCCTCCAGTGTTGGTTCTTCATACTGCACTTGCTGCTGACTTGATGCTGGATCGAAGAGAAGGTTTGCATCTAAAGAGTTTAAATCATTCATGCTACTGGAGAGTTCAGAGGTCAGTTGCATATCGCCAGGAAACTCTGAACCTCCAGTGCCGAGTTCTGTTGCCTGGCCTGGAAGCTGTGAGACAGTGTTCAAGTTGTCTTCATCTAACAGGTCTTTATCAGTGGTATTGAAAAGGAAAGACTGCTGGTGCTGATGCTGCTGGAGGTCTTGCTGTGGTGGAACCATCAAGGCCTGATTTTGCTGGTCTTTAGAAAGCTGCTTGTTTTCTTCTGAGACTGACTGCCCTTGGGCCTCCCTTGCTGAGAAGCTTATTTGCTCCCCTCCATTGTTCTTCATGAGGTAAGCAGGCTTTGTAAATTTGTAAGCTGAGGAGCCAGGCGAAATCATAGCCTGGTGATTGGCACTGGCAGGGAAACCAGAAGCAGCGGTCGTTTCCAGGATTTGTGAGAGGTTCATGCGAGCAGTGTAACTGGATGGCATATTGTTCATGCCAAGTCCACGTACCACATTGTCTCCATCACCATCCATCTTATTGAGCAGGACACTAGTAATATTTTTAGTGTTGTTTGTCTGCCCACCAGCTTGCATGGGCAAAACTTCTGTCTGCATCATCACATTAAGTGGCACAGATTGACTCCTCTGCACCATGCTGCTAACACTAGTATTTGCTTGAGTGTTAGCAAAGATATTCAGCACCTCCGGTGTCACTGGTGAATTAAAAGGAGAGACCACATAACGGCGGACATTGGGGTTTGGGGTTCCACTCAGGTTGCGCTGCCTGACTGCTGGACTGACACTGCGGCAGCGGAATGATCCAGAGGAGGAAGTGCTGGTTTTGTTATCAAGAGGGGCTGGAACAGCAAATCCCTCCTGTTTATTAAGGTTTGCCATGCTAGCCACCTGCTGCTGGACTGGCGAAATAGGTGTCAAGCGACTTATGTGCATGTCATGGTGCCTGACTGGTGATGGATATGTCTGGCCTGGAATAGCAAAAGCGTGAGGTTTCCTGAACTGGTTATCCACCAGATTCTGATAGTTGGGCAGAATACTAATTCCACTATTGGAATTACTACTACTGCTATTGTAGTTATTGTTCATCCAATCCAGCTTAGCTTTATCTGGGTGGGTGGCCATTGGTCTTTGCATGGGCTTGACTGGACTGGATGAGATAGTGCTGCCATCATGGTAACTTGTGATGCTGGAGTTGATAGGAGTGAAGGCAAATGGGTTCCTACACTCAACAGGACTGGGCGGAACACCACTACTGCAGTTTGAGTGTGGTGTTCCAATTGGGGTTTGGCAGCTGCTTCCCAGAGCACTGTCAACAGGGGTGGTGGGGGCAAAATGTGAGCAGGGGCTCTCACGGGTCAATCCCTGCCCCATTCCTATCATCTCTGCACCTTGGGTGGGGGTGTGGATAGGTGTGCTGCTAGTGTTGGCTAAGTTGTAGCAAGAAGTGCTGGTCTGGTGACTGGATATCATGTTGTTCTGCAAGGCAACCTGTTGACTTTGCAGTGCCATATCCTCACAGCCGTCAAAGCTTTGCATGGAACTGTTCATCTTCATCTGCTCCTCCATCTGAACTAGTTCCTCTACGATACTGTCCTGAGTCATTTCATCATCATTAAATGGAAAGTAACCCACATGGGTCTGAGATGAGACATGTTCCACCATATCAGTAGTCATCTGCACCAGCTGTCCTGTGGCAGTAGGTCGAGTCATAACAGGAGGCTCCATAACAGAACAGGACATTTGTTTGTTTTTTACTGTCTCCTGCTGAGAATAAATTTGTTGCTGATTGGCATCTTGCTGCTCGTTATTCCGAAGCACAGCATTCAGTTCACATACTGCAGAGGAGCTGGACTGATCCGAACCTACCTGCATGAATTGGGTATTTTTGTTTGCATGCTGCTGTAGCAATGCCTGACCTGGGGCGCTAACAGTGCGAGTAACCATTGGCTTACTGTTCATATTGGATAGAGACCCTTCCCATTGGCCTTGGGAAACACTTTGTGGTCTGTTAAAGGTCTGAAAGCTTGTATTCCTGACCTGACAATCCTGGCAAGGGGCATTCACAGCTGTGGTACCAGTAGCGATGTTTTTTACATTAGACGAGGACATGTCCCATTGTTTCTGCAAGATGCTTTGGGAACTGCTGACAGTCTGGAAGCCAGTATTTCCAACTGGACTATCAGAGAATGCAAGGATACGAGTAGGAGCACTGGAATTAAGTTTCACCCTAACTTTTCCAGCAGCTGAAGAAAGTTCACTTTCTGGTTCAACAGGAAAGTCTGACCTGGAAACACTCTTCACTGCAATGTTCACAGACAATTTTGCATCTTCATTTCCCTCAGAAATGTAAATCTTTTTGACAGGTGTCAGACTTGAATCTGGGTGTAAACCTTGTCTTTTCCGAGGGCATGGAGATGCCAACTCTGCATCCTTGGGTGGTGTCATAAATGCCCTATTACTTGTTGTTGGAGCACTACTGGTACTCTGATTGGCTATGTCCTGATACAAAGTGCTTTCAATGGGATTATTATTGCTGCCAGCAGCCAAATTGCCTTCATTAGGGAGCATAAGACCATTAAATTTGTTCCCTGATTGCCTGTCCAATTCTGCAGAGATTTTAGCTAGAGGTGTAGGCACACTTGCAGCTCTGGGTTTGAGTGCTCCTTCTACTTGCACACCCCCACCAGCTGTCCCACCCTGAGCTTCTCTAGCTCGCGCTACAGCATCAGCAACATCCAAATTGATATTGACCGCTGGTGTTGTAGATGTTTGTCCTGGCTTTGATAGTGTTGGCATTGCGGCAATGGAGCCACTACGCACACGTGTAACAGGTTGGAGGTCTTCACCACGGCTGGTGATTCCAGCAGAGGCAGGCCTAGCTGTGGTGGCAGTAGTGCTGGTGGTGCTGTTGTTGGGCCCCAGAGATATGGCCGTCATTTTCACAATGTTGACGGAGCTGTCCTTGGGTGTTGGTATGACAGTTTTGATGGAACTTTTGGTGATAAGGAGTGCAGGCGGTGAACATAGCGCGATTGCACTAGTTGTAGCTGGTTTAGGCAGGATTTGGGCATAGCGATGCCGGGCGGGACGATCACCAACAGGACTTGCAGGGACATTCTGAGGAGTCTTTGGACATCGGTTCACAGGCTGCACCGATTGGGTGACCACCTGAAAATTGACAGGAAGCACCTTGCTTTCTGCTGTTGCCACAGGAACTGGGCTGGGAGACATCAACTGTCTGCTTCTTTGAACCTGAAGAACAAAACAGAGTGAACATTAGAGCTGTAATATGACTTCTTTGTAAGTCTATATATTTGACTTCCTATACAAATTGAAATAGTTACCGTAACTGGGCTAGGAACTGTGGCTACCACGATGCCGATGGTGGGCTGCGGTGAAAGTAGGGCAGGGCTTCCACATGGGATCCCTGTGCTTGCACATGGAGTAGTGACTCCTTCTGCCCTCCTGCCCTGAGCTTCAGGAGGAAGCGGGGAGTGAAGTTTCTGTTCCTGCTGCTTCTTCTGGATCTTTCTCTGGAGCTGCTGCTTGGCGTCGATGGAAGGAGATGTCAGTGTTTTGACCTGAGGCTGGAATGAGTGGGCATCAGTTGTGGGCATGAACGCAGACGACTGAACAGACATTGGGGCCCCTGAGGACAACAATAAAAATAATGCAACAATAATAATAAAAAGGAAATTGCATGCTTAATATTTAAAATCATATAATGGGCAAGATCACAGTTGGCAACTATTTCCAAAAGCAGTTGCTATTTGAGAGCCCCCCCATCCTGCAAATTATGGCGTTTTCTGTGCTCTAATACAAACACTTAAACTCAGGAGCCAACTCCATATTCATGTTCAAAAAGTACATATGGGTGTCATCTTCAGGTGTCCACATACATTTAGCCATATAGTGTACATTTATATTCCTACTAAGCAAGCCAGAGGTGACAGTAGCAAGGACAAACCTTGAGCCTTGAGAAGAACCAGACTCAAATGGGAACCTATCCTCTTTGTTACAGGTGTTATAATCGAGTTATTATAAGTTATAAGCCTAATTGACTGGTCACTTAAACATGTTTAACGTTAAACCCATTCTAAAGCTGAAAAATGTTTGTAACTTTTGACATAGCATACCTGGTTTGGGTTCTGTGGGTAGAAAGTTCACACCTTGCACGTTAGAAATAAAAACTGTAATGATTCCAATAAATAACAAAATGGTACATATTTGAATAGTTGGAATCTGTGATGATCGGTGACGAGAACCCTTTTGCAAAGAATATTTTTAATTGTTTTTCATGAACACCAAGCCCTTCTATCTAATGAGAAAACTGACATTGGGATTTGCCTCGTCCTCTTCCTGAAGTAATCTGCAAAATCAGTCTCTAAAATCCAGTTTGTAATCATGGGTAATTTAAATGTCAGTGTATTGATTTTAAAATAAAAAAAACAAAAAAAACACACATATGCATGACAACCCTATAGACTGGAACTGTGTTTCAGCCTGATTCCATACCAACAGGAGGAAGTATTGTATAAAAGTAAATCTCAGTGTTAGACGAGTGCTCTGTACCTGAAGGGGATCCTGTCATCACGGTGAGAGCAGCAACAGACTTGGTGCTGATGTAGTGGCTGTTCAGCAGGAAGCGTGCCAGGTCCTCCACACTGACAAACTGACGACTCAGCACTTTCTGAGCCCACTCGCACACCAGATCACAGGCGGCAGAGCGAATCTCATCCTCCCCGCTGGAGTTCTGCCCAGTAGGTTCAAACCCCTCACACTGCCACATGAGAGAGAGAGAGAGAGAGAGAGAGAGAGAGAGAGAAGAGAACATGGACATGAAATTGATGGCAACATGAAGGAGAAATATAGAAAGTGTTTTACAGCCTTTAGATATGTCGATTACCATACACAATTTTTCTTGTTGTGTATATTCCTTTGTACATTTTAAATACCTTGCCATTCTGTTTATCTGCTTACTCTGCAATTCACTACTATATTAGTACCTATACTCTGTGCAATTACAAAGTTTAATCTAATCTAATCTAATCTAATATTGCTTTGCTGGACTAATCTTAGCTTCTTTACAGTAAACAAGTGAATAAGTAGCTTAGTGGTTAGCATTGTTGTCTTGCATTTCTGGGGTTGGGGGTTCGAATCCTGCCTCCACCCTGTGGGTGTGGAGTTTGCATGTTCTCCCCATGTGCTTCGGGGGTTTCACTCCTCCTCCAGTCTAAGGACCTGTATGATTGGCATTTCCAAATTGACTGTAGTATGTGTGATTGTGCCCTACGATGGGATGGCACCCTGTCCATGGTGTCCACCGCCGTGTTCCCCGAGTCCCCTGGGATAGGCTCAAGGCTCCCCTGTGACCCTGCATAGGATAGGCGGTATGGAAATGGATCCATGCACGAAAAAACATACCCCATCTCCTGTTTTGTGTACATCCAGATTTGGAAGAGACGGCATGTGAATGAACGGCTTCTTTCTCAGGCCACTATAGCAATATGTGAGCAGGAGTTAAGGCAAATTTTGTCAAAATGTTCTCTACATAAATGTAGAACAGGAGTTCTCAGTTATGTTTTTTTTTAGGGCCTAAAATGTTCAAACAGGTTCAGATTGAGTGAGCGGTTGAGTTAGATGTCAGAAGCTCAGGAAAACCCCTGTGCAAACACTGCTAACATGAAATGTCTAGCAGAATTTTATGGTCAAGATTTTTTTTTTCTAAATGTGTGCAACATGTAAGAACATGGCAAGTAAGTCTCAGTCCTGCCTTCATGTTTTCTGCTGGCTGAGAAGACCAAGGCTTGGGAATTCACAGGTCAAATTTCATGTACAGTACTGTACAAAAGTCTCAGGCACATGTAAAGACATGCTGTAAAGCAAAGACGCATTCAAAAATAATGAAAAATAATGAAATTAAAAATTTCTTCACAAAAAAGCATACTTAAGAAGCTCAGGTGCACTTTATACATTTTATTTATATATATTTTAGCTGCTAGGTTTTACTGAGCATCTTAGAAAACCTGCCACAGTTCTTCTGGAGCCTCTGACTGTAAAACTTCTTCAGAATCTGTATTTGCAGGTAAAACCTGACAGACCTCATGAGGTTTTTTTGTCTAAAAAGTGGTGCATTATGTAATATATAACTTTCTTTTCTGACATACAAAAATCCTGTAACAGTCACTGCCTCATAATGCAGAAGTCATAAAATAAACATAAAAAAATTTAAAATTTAAAAATGAATGTTAACCGCTACCAAAAACGAATGTACGGTTTTCACGTCCCAGGTCCTTTCCCCTTCAGTGAATTTGCATTTCTGCAGGATGAATTTCTTTCACCTTTGCTCTGACCGCTGCTTTAGCCAAAAAAGCAGATATCGATAGTATTCAGGTTTCTCCCGTATCGCAGGAGCAGCATGAAAGCTTCACTGGACTTTTGTTGATTTTTTTTTTTTTTTTTAAATACTATGAGCTTCACATCTACAATTTCATTGTCTGTGTTATACCTTTAAGGAATGTAAGATTGATTATTTCCTTATTACAATTTTTTTTAAAAAAGGTTTTAAGGTTCAGTGTTAATTTATTGTAAGTAATTAATTTATAGCTGCTTTTAAAAATGTTTTTAAAATGCAGTGTTAATTGATTATTATATTTTAAATGACATTTTTGAAAGTTTGTTTAACTTATTATTAATTTATTAATTTATAATTACTTTTTAAAGCTTCAGTGTTAACTTTTCATTAATTTGTAACAATGTTTTTAAGGTTCAACGGTAATGTTAAAGTGCAGTTTTCAGGTTTCTTCCATAAATGTTGCCTCTTACATGACGTGGACAGCCTCACTAGCCTTCTGTTGGTGTTTTTTTCTAAATACTTTTCATCACATCGACAATTTCATCATCTGTCCGACTTTGTGTTACTCCTGTAGGGGGTGTAACTCTGTGCAGTACTCGGAAATAGAAAAACGCGGAATGAAATAGTGGAAGTGTGTGAGAGCTTCACAGAAGGGAAAGGTCAAAATGTCCTGTGTTGGTATGAAGATGGGTTTGATTTCGTAACGGGGGGTTGAAGGGGATTGCTAAGTGTATTAGATTTCCATTACTGTGACAACGGTCATCAACAAACTAGCGTTATTTTGGAACAGCACCACTGAGGAAATATAAATAGTCTGTATTCGAGTATGAACTTATAACCCTGGCTTTAACCCCCACAAATCTGTTCATTCTGTTCTAAAGAGTCCGAAAATGCATAACGATAACCCAGGACCTGCAATCGTTCCTTTGTTGGGGTTTTTAGGAAGAATGTATAAATAATCTACGACCGGCGTGTGTGAAAGCGGAGCTGCAGTGGCGAACACTTCCTGAAGGTCAGGCACATTCCTGCTGCCACTCGGTTCCTCTGTCCGACAGCAGCATGTCAACGCTTTATTCGATTTTCCTGATCTATATTTAGGAGGTGCATGAACTACAACAACAGATGTCTGACAGTTCAAACGGATCGTAACAAACAGTTTCAGAGAAGGATATTTGGATTTTCCCCTCATGCCGAGCCGGCGCGCCTTCATGTTGGGAAAAACATTCTTCATGATCTTTCCGAAGTCGGCGGCGCTGAGCGCGTGATAGCCCAGATTGTCACAGTAGCTCCTGAAAAATACAGAGCAAGACACTTAGTTTATATTTAACATACAGATATATAAAACATCTAAACATCTTAAAATTAAACCCACCAACAAATATGACTTCTTGTCTAACTCTCAGGTTTGGAACCCTGACTAATTGCTAATTTATAGAGTCATTAGGTTTGTTTCTCTGAATAAACAGAAAGGCAGTGCACATCGTAACGTTATGTGTGTCTCATATTTTCTCTTTCCATGAAAGAACCATGACGATATAATATCAGTATTGTGATAAATAATATCATAATACATGTTTCTGTATTGTGAGGTTTCTGTATCTTATCTATCGCAATATCCTTTTTATGATTTTCTTCTTTTTTTTTTTTTTGATAATAATTACAAACTCTGGAAGCAGCTCATTTGATGTCTTCAGTTTTCTATTGTTTAGAATTTTTAAAATCGTAAAATGTAAATTTTTTTCAGATGAAAATATCTCCTTTTCAGTGTTAACTTATTATTCATTAATTAATTATAACTACCTTTAAAGCTTTTTTAGAGTTAAGTGATCATTTTTATTATTAATATATAACTAATTAAGTTTCAGTGTTTATTAACTTATAACTTATAACTAACAGCTAATTTAATAATTTCTAATTTATAACTCAGATCAGATTTGATTGATTATTCATCCAACAATTTTTAAGATTTTAAAATGTTTATTACTAATGTATAACTAATTTATTAAAGTTTTTAAAGGTTGAGCAATGATTCATTATTCCTTTGTATAATTTGTTACATTGGATAATTTTAATAATAATTTTACTAATTTCCATTGGATAAAGCTTTACTGTTAATTTATACCAAATTTATAAAGTTTTTAAAGGGTCAATGTTAATTTAGTATTAACTTATAATTACTATAACGTTTTTAAATGTTCCGTGTTCACTAAATAGTAAAATTTATTACTATTTTTTAAAGGTTTTATGGTTCAGTGTTAATTTTTTGGTCAAACTTTTAATTCATTTGCAACTTTTTTTTAAATTCAGTGTTAATTTATAATTAATTGATAAATTTTTCACTACGTTTTAGGTTAAAGTTTAAATATTTAAAGTTTTTTTAAGGTTCATTTGTTAAGTTATAACCAATTTATTAAAACATATTGTAACTAAATGCTAATATTCTAGAAATGTCTTTAAATATCATGGTGATATCTTGACTCATAAACTCACTTGTACTCATCGAAGACTTCCTGTTTGGGGAGCGAGGTGTCTGCGTGCTCCTCCAGGTGATTCCGTATCCAACTGAACGCGTGCATCTGCTGCATACGGCTCGAAGACACGCAGCTTTGCTCACTGCTGGAGATACAACATAATCGCTGTTTTATTTTTTTTGTAGTTTTAACAGACATCATGTCACCACACACCTGCATCATGTATTACAGCTCAGGCTGCACCCACGTGCCTTTTATTAAGACCTAACTGAGTCACAATGTGAAAATGTTCAACTCTAAAAACACTCACATTTTGTCGCTGCCGCTGCCGCTGCTGCTGGGGCCTGAGGGCAGCCTGAGGTAGAGGTAAAGTTTCTCAATGTCTGTAAACCTCTCCACATCTTGCTGCAAAAGGACAGGAAACGAAGAGAGGGAAAAGAGAACAAGGACATTAACCCTAAGAGGTCTATACCTACTTTTGAAAATGCTCCTATTTCTAGATATGTGTAAATTTTATCTAATAATTTTTTAGCACAAACAAGGGCGAATAAACAAAAGTCCTAAAACTATTTGGCGTAATAATCGTAGATGAGTTGTATGTGCTGGACTTTATTTTTCTCGGTTTCATCAGTTTCCACGTTCCTGAAAAGATCGTCTGTCAATGGGACCTGCTAATGAATATGCTCAGTGTAAACCATTCTACTGTTCAAACCTCGGGAGATGCGAGTAGTGCAGCAGGTGGTGCGATTCAGAACGAGCAGCGTGTGCTATAGTTACAGCATAAAGGTGCGTCACAACAACAACATCAAGCGTGCTATGTTTAAACATAGATCCATACCAAGTAAAAACTTTTGTTTTGCCAAACAGGTTTTTTTGGTGTCATTTTCTGGTTGTTGCACCTACTTTTCCGCTGTAAAAACTATGAAGAAACAAGCAGAGCTGTTGTTAATGCCAAGCAGGTCTAGTCCTTCTGGCTGCTAATTAGCCTTAAAGTGTTCTTCAAACCGGAAGGAAGCTATTGAAGAAAAACTATTTCAGATGTTTGACCTTGCTGTGACCTTCACCCTGTTAGGATCGATTACGAAATCTAATAAGTTCACCTGTTAGTCACGATGATAATTCCATATAAATACTACAAACATTCAACCGCTTGTTCTTGAGATATCACACTAACGAGGACCTCGGATGAGGCGCATGGACGGATGGACAACCTGAAAACATAATTCCTCCACTACCTAAAGAACTGTGTGTTGTGGTCAGGTGAGACCACTCACAGTGTACTCCTCTGTCTCTGTTGTGTTTTATGGAGAAGGTAGGAGCAGTTCTTCATGATCACTGACTAATATTAAATATTAGTATACCAATATCAAAAACTTCACCATCAGACTTCAGAGCATTATTAATTCTAACTAGCACCAGGATGTTATATTCCAAAACATGGTTGCCTCTGCCATGAAGTTAAGACACAGGGACAAAATCAGCAATGAGCATCTTGATCTCTCTGGATTTAACTCCTACTGATGAACTGAAGATGACGTCCACATGCACAAAACTAAGAACATGAAGGATCTTGAAGAAACTGTGGAAGCTCGTGAAAAGAGATTGTAGAAGAAGATTGTAGTTTGGTGTTTAATTGATATTTTTTCCATTTATACACATTCCTTTAGAAGGTTTTACAATTGCATTGACACTGTGATGGAGATGTGAAGAGTGATGGAGATAAACGGTACATATAATATGCACTCAGTGATTTATTTCTAAAAGCACTGTATGGCTAGGCACAACCAGAGGGCATGGATTTAGGTTTCTGGTACATTCTCTGTGCAGCGCATGCAAATGTTTGTGTCTGTTAATCCCATTAGGTGCATTTTATGCACAGGATGAAGGATCTTCAAAGGTTATTCATGACAGAGTGGACCAAAATCCTCTATGAAGCTCTCCAATGATGTAAAATATTATAGGAAGAGACTCTTTGCTGTTTTTACTCTCTCTAGAGAAAGCTTCACCAAATATTTATAGTAAGGGTGCCAATTATTTTGCAGGAAAAAAAAAAACACGCTACTCATGGAAACCTTTATTGTCTGATCTTGGTTGTCTATATGCTTGAGCTATAATGTATATAAATTTAATGTATATATTGATATCAAAATATCAAGAATGAACAAAGAATAAACAAAGTAGATCCTGTCTTCACAACATACACACATACAGCCAGAGAATTCAGCCTAAGGAAATGAACTGTTATCCCTCTTTATCTCTCTCTCTCTCTCTCTCTCACACACACACACACACACACACATCCTCAGAGGTTTGTAGTGGCATTAAAAATGTAGAAGCCATCTCTACATCTTCGTCCTCTCCCTCGACTTTACTCCTCTTCAAAGGGAATCTGAAAGATGGTAGGGTGCAGCAGAGCTGATTTAAATTCTGTCTGAGTATAAGGTAGTGTGCACGCACACACATCACCACACTCACACACACACACACACACACACACACACGCACGCACGCACGCACAAGTCTGTTTCTCTCTCGAGGCATTTCTCTACAGCACAAGCAGATGCTGACACACACTCCCACTCCACAACTCACTACAATAAAGACCTGCTGTTATTGAAGGTCTAAAGAATAAAACAGCATCTGCACACAGGTCTTCACTTCTCGATGTCAGGAGCTGGATACATCAAGCCTTTTGATTTTGTGAATATACATTAAATAAATTAAATACACTTCATTTTATGTGACTTATAAAAAAATACTTTTTCCACCTCCATGCTCGAGTATCATTCTAAAACACGACTTCTAATGAATACAAACTGCTAAAGTTTAATCAACTTTCTTTTTCCAAAAGCAACAAAGGTTATCTGAAACTATAGCTACAGGAAAGGTTGAAATTCACTCAGTAAGTGTAACAGAGGAAACCTTTGCTATTAATACTCAAAAACTGTTTATAAGAGGACATAAATATGCACTTTGAGTCACAGCTCTAGTTTGTGGACATTGCATCACATTGTGGTATGCTGACCCCTCTATTTACGTTGATATGGCGGCACACTAAAGCTTCGTGTTAATTTTTATCAGATGCACAAAATCACATGCTGAATGAACCCATCTTGCATGTGCATAGTTAACATAACAGCAAGCATAAAGCTGCTATAACTGGCCCTGTGCATGCATCATCTATTTATCCTGCTGTGAGCCTATCCTATTGATGAGAATGATATGTTTAAAGGTACACTAGTCTATATTTTTATTTCTTACTTGTACAAATAACCTGTAAAAATAACGGTTTGAGAAATGGCCTCATCACAAGTGTATTCTGGGGCTGGAGAAACCCATTTAAAAACTGACTTATGGTCCTGAGTGCTTGTCTGTGTTTGGATGGGTCTCCTGCCAGTCATTTGGTAGACACGCCCCAACTTCTCTTCACTCCAACCTCGACCTCAGTCTGCAATCGGTAAGTGCTCAGCACAGCCAGATAATTCTTCTTTGAGATTGGTATGATGCAAATTTGGCATCATGGTGATGGAGAATTCATGATTCAGTTTCAGGTGCCAGGAGCACATTTCGTGCAAATGAAAGCGACCTGTTTGTACGTAACAGGGTCTGAATCCAAATCTTCTGAACTCAAAGCTGCTCATTCTTCTCTCCGGTCGTTGTAATTAGTGTGGTGTTTCATCTCGTCATTTCTATTTGTCTCTACATTAAGGGCTGATAGATACTGAAAGCCTAAATTTATCTACCGCTGACCTCATATAGCTGTAGCGGGGGATAAAAAATAAATAAAAATGACCCCTGGATGCAGACGTCTCGGAGCCAAACATGCTGCCTATTTTTGTAGGAGGTGGGTGAAGACGTGATGATAAACACATACTCACACACACACACACACACACACACACACACGTTCACATATAGAGTTTCTCCATTAGACAGTGCAGTGAAATACCTACGATCCTACATTTCCACCTTTGCCAAATGAGTGGCGCCATAACTAAGCACAGGTGCTGAATTTGGTTTTAACCTTCTTGCCAAGGAACCAAAAGAACCAAACAGGGTGATGTGGGTGGAGCTAGAAATGGTGTAGACCACTGATTGGTCCAGAGAATAGTCAGAAGATCATTCTGATAATGTTTCTGGTTAAAACAACAGAGTAGTGATGTAGAGCAATTAACTGTTTCGGATTTGCATTTATTTACCTGCAGAAATGTTTCGTTGTTTATGACATTTAACTTTATTATGTGAGTTGAGGAGAAGTTGTAGGAGAAGCATTCGATGCCCGCGTCGTCCCATAGTTAAAAGGAAAGCAGCAATATTAACGACTGGTGGTTTCATCCTTCTGCCAAGCGACGCACATATGGATGAAAATCAGACTCGATAAACGCACCATATGTGTACTGCATCACTGGCGAGTTTTGCGCTTTGAGCCATGACTCACTCGCTTCAGTCGTTTAATACATTTAGTGTTTAGTAGGAATTCAGTGGGAATAGTGAATATAGTGGGAATTTAAATATGTGTTTAAGGCACATTTGTTTATTGTCACCACGAGCAGTCGTTCAGGTCATTTTAAAATTCATTCATACAACATTACAACGTTGTTTCTCCCCTTTTTCTTCTGTAGACTTGATACGCTTCAGGTGCTTGTGTGTGTGGTTCAGCGTCTCAATGCTCATTGGTTACAGTGAATAAGGGGGAATAGCGGCACTCTGTGTTACGAAATCATTACCCGAGTCCAAATACTCTTGAATATAATCGCACTGAAAAGAAATTTAGATGGCAATTTTAATTTTATGTTCTATTTGTTCTTCACTGTATCGGGACTTTCATTTAATCATCAGCAAATCAGGAAAACTCACCAAAATGCTGTCCACCTTCGATTGTACGGATTTGCTGCAAAAAAAAGAGGGAAAGAAAAAGCATATTAGTAATGACGCAAGCGTAACAGGAGAAACACTTAAAGCCGTCTTTATTAATAAACCGGTGGCATGTGAAATATGCTCCCAGCTGCCAATCTAGCCCTGGCCGGGTCACGCCGATATATAATCACAGGAACACATGCTGGAACAGAAAAAGAGCCGCAAAGCAGCAAGACCCCGGCAGTCACACAGGACGAGGCTGGAACCGGTATAAACTAGTATACAATCTATATACAGGTGTGGAACGGCACATGGTTTAATATGGACCTGTGGTTATTATAAGACAGGTGGAGAATGAGGCGTCTATAGAGTGTATATAGAGTTTATTTAGTCTGGCGATGTGGTTTATGAGTCACAACATTTTCTGGCCTGGTTTGAGTGGGAAAGAAAACAAAAAGCCTTTACACTACGTAAACACTAGCATGCTTTGAGGCGCTCATATTCACATTTTCAAAATGTATAGTCTACAGCCCACTATATGATTTATACACGTCACTTTTGTTTAGTTAAATGTTACACAAGCTAACTGCACTAGCTAGTTACACTCACCAGAGGCACCAACAATCTCTTCTACATCCTCCCAAGCTTCATTTTTCTTTGTAAATGTCTTTATACACATTTACTGAGAGGCTGTTTATGACAGGATAAGTTTTTCTTCCATTTTTGTTGTGTCAAGCCAGAACTGGGAAACATAAGACCAGACATACCATAGGATTGGTTTGAGGAATCATTTGAGCTAATCGTCTGGATTTGTTGCTTTATAGTATAATATATAATTTGCTTAGAATTGAGAAAATCTGCATTCAAATGTTGCTCGTCACTTTGTTGCTTTCAGATGTCACTGAAGCTGTGGCTCTGGGTCCCGAACGTAATTAAACTGTCAGAAATAAAGGTACCAAACTGGACTTTTCCTTGTTGCTGGAGTGATGGGATCAACGGTACATCTTGTGTAACTTTTATGGTGCATATTTACACCTTTAAAAATAATCTAAGGTACATAATTGGACCTTAAGGAGCATTGAAGAACCTTTAAAGTTTTTTTTTTAATATATATAATTAAAGGTACTTTCCCCACATATAATTCAGATACTAATGTTACAAAAGGTCCGCTTGATGGTACTAAGTACAGTGTGGTACGTTTATTTTGAAGAGTGAAAAAATTAACAGTCATCTGTCGCTTTGTTTCTTGCTAGTGACAAAAACTTTATGAAATCAGTTCAGGGTCAATCCTTGTGAATTACAAACTCTAAATGAAAAATATTGACTTTTTATTTGTAAAAGTATTTGTCAACCTAGTCAACTTAGACAGTTAATCATAATGTTGTCTTTTCTTATCTGAAATGAGAGGTGAAAAATTTAATGAGCTGTTACAGACAGGAAGTCCTCATTAACAGGCGTAGACCTGGTGCAGCTACGACACTAACGCGACAGGTTTCCCACAATGACTGCGCAGTGGAGTGTCCTTATCAAGGAGGGTCAGTTTCTTAGGGACTAATTTCCCTCTTCCTGAACAACAGAGTGATGTCATATCTAATCTTAAGCATAGGCTACAGCCTTTAGGTGTGGACAAATCAGCAGCAAGGGGACACAGGACAAACGGATTCTGCGTCCGGGAAATCGGTTATACAGGAGGCTCGGTCGGGTCCTGTATAACTGATTTCTATTCTCTACTTGCAAGTAAGTGCTCAATCAAAAAGCATCTTTCTATGTTGGACACACCCATAATAATGTTGCGGTTGTCCAACAACAGCGCTGTGGCCACAGGAGTCTTATAGGAGTGCTGCTCTTTAAGCGTATGCAAAAATGACTATTTGACTAGTCTCTTCAGTGTAGCAGTGTCTGAGTTCGGGGACAGATGAGGGCAGCAGATCGGCGACAAAACTACGGCTGTGCTTTTATGGATCTACTTGCCACGCCCTTGCCCATGACATGTGACCACTCTGTGGGGAGTTCGTTTTGATTTACAGCTTCCTTCAATATGCATCCTTGTTAACAGCAACCGTTCGTCCCCCCCCCCGTTGTTATTAGATATTATTTTTTTCAGTATCAAGTCTACTCAAGATTTATATTATGTGCATCTTTGCCCAGCATAAAAATTAAGATTTCACCTCCTTAAAACACACTTAAAACTACAAGTGTATGATCTGAAGATATTACACATTCACTTATACTGCGTATTTTAAAAGCATCTCTCACCTTTCCTTCTAACGTTGGTTCTCACAGAAACAACAATGCTGCTGATGTGGTTCATTTTCATAACACTTTGAAGTTAATTACCCTCATTATGTCAGCATCGCCCCCATCCTCTATTTCAGCCTCAATCCCCCTTATATGCCAATAAACAAAGCCTCATGCACAGCACACAGTTACATACAGTCAGGTTCGGAAGTATTTGGACAATGACAGAGTTTTTGTGATTTTGCCTTTATACACCACCACAATGGATTNTGAAATAAAACAATCAAGATGTGATGGAAGTGTAGACTTTCAGCTTTATTTTAAGAGGTTCCACAAAAATAGGGCATCTACCATTTAGGAATTACAGCCATTTTAAACAAAGTACCTCCATTTTCAGGGGCTCAAAGGTATTTAGACAATTGACTGACAAGACGTTAATTGACCAATGGAACGGGCTCACTGGTGTTTATTGATGATGTGACTGCTGACAGAAGTAGCAAGACCCTAAACATACTGCGAAAGCAACTC
>CM074969.1:2139426-2153640 GCA_037577455.1 Pangasius macronema | reverse complement strand
GTGTGTGCACTTGGATGGGTTAAATGCAGAGCACAAATTCTGCGTATGGGTCACCACACTTGGCCACAAAGTCACTTTACTTCACTTCACTTCACTTAGAGTTTAATACCCCTTTTTCTGAAAGTGTATAAAATTAATTCTGCAGTCACTGTGAGGAGGAAGTCAAAGCACCGCCAGGCTGCTACTGGCCCTGAAACCCATGATTCTGAAATCCCAGTACTGCAGGGATTTTGTCTGCAGTTTTGACTCAAATGTCCCCCAAATGTCTGTAATGAAAAATTTGTGACAACAATCTAGTTTCTGACAAAACAACATAACTGCGAGAGCATATTACAGTTAACAGACCAAAGAAGTTGACAGTCAGGTATTATGACAGAACAAAGTGACCAAAATGTTTAAAAATTAATAGTTTTATAAAGATGAAACAACAAAGTATTATTATTATTATTATTATTATTATTATTATTATTATTATTATTATATTCTCACAATCACTGCAAGAAGTGATGACATTTGGATCAATGATAACAGATAATAATTGAATGTTGCCTTTTATATCTCGTGTGTGTGTGTGTGTGTGTGTGTGTGTGTGTGTGTGTGCTTAAATTAATCATCTTATCTACTAATTAACTGTAATATACTAATTGTCTGGTAACTACAATATTTAATTAATAATGGATATTTTGGTTACAGGTAGAAGTAATTTACCAACGCTTCAATACCTACAGGTTTATCATTATTAAATAACCGTATAATTTAATAAATAATATAAACGCGCAAAGATCACTTGTTATTCATACCAATTGAAATAATTTATTTTACAATTAATTGATAATACGCTGTTTATTTGACAAGATCTCATTTCCTGAATGGAGAGTCGAGAATGTATTCTGTTGAATCACTTCTTGTAATCGATTCAATTTGATTCCCAAAACGTTCGAATCAGAATCAGAGTCGATTCGCGGTCGAGTCGGGCATCGCGCATGCGCACTACGGAAGCAACAAAAACACGAGGCTGAAATAGCAGTGGGGTGAATTAGTAGGTCAGAAATAGTCCAACCGTTAAACTCGTCATGAAACCTTTTTAAATATATACATGTATACATTTTACAAAGCTGTACACTTTTTAAACGTTCTCTTAATGACTCCGGTAGCCTTTCTAGCCCATTATAATAATCTTCAAATTAAACGATCGTTTTGGAATATGTTTAATTGTAGTGAACTAATATATTTGCCCATTTTACCTGTTTATTTTCAAAAACTATATATAATCAATATAAATAATTTCCAATATAACGTGAAGCAAGATAATGACGTCAGTAGTTTATACTATGCGGAAAAGCAGGTGAACGCGGTTGCTAAGCAACGGCGCTGCGCGCGAAACAAAACAACATGGCGGACAGACCGAGACCCGCGTCTCAGTGGGTGAGCTACAAACTAACTTTAGTTATGCTCCATAATTCGCGCACACTTTGTCTTTTAATACCTTATAAAATGTTGCATTTAGTATTCCATCTTACAGTAATACTGATGCCTTTTATGAAAAATAAAAATGAGTGGCTTTAAAGAAACCTAACGCAACTTAAAGGAATAGTCCCCTCACAGTCCTGGTAGGACGTTAGCTGTATTGTTAGCTACTGTGATACGTCATCGCAGCCGCCATGTTGGAAAGGGACAGAATTCACAGTAGTTCAGTTCAAGTATATGGAGAAATGTGCTGATAAAATCTGCTCTAACTCGCTGAATGTTTAACCGATTAAAAATATTTTGTTACAGAAATCCTACATTTCTGCACATCACAGGTGATATAAAGCTAAATATATACGCACTGTAGCTGTAATAATAGCCCAATAAAAATAAAACTCAATTCATAAATGAATACAACATATTCATTGTAAATTGATCAAGTAGCCCAGAAGGCATGTATAATTTTGATAACAACAAAATTACTATCCTTCTGACGTAGATGTTGTAACCCCTGATTTCTATCAGAACAAATGTAAAGAAATCTCTAAACCTTTTCTTTTCATTTCACCACTCTGAAGTTCACTGCTTATATAAATAATTGGCAAAAAAAAGTAGTAATGCGCAAAACACATACTTTCTATAGTGAATGCAGACGTTACTGGCTACTGTAGCTGCTACTTTGTGAATTTTACACCCAGGCCAGAAAACCTCCGAGCTCCGGTTCTCAGAGACCTCCATCTGCAGCCAGACTTACAAACCGTCCTGCTTCTGCTCTGACCCAGAAGTCAGCTCAGATGGACCTGCTGGCTAAAGAAGAGGAATACAAGTACGTATTTATTTTAACAATGACATTTTTTTATTTCCTGCTGATCACAACACTGTTCAATATGCACCTGCAGATAACAAAGTGTTCAGGACTGTAAGTTCGCCTTTGTGACGTGTCCAGTGTGAATTCAGCGTGAGCTTTTCAGGCGTGATGCTCAGCTTGCTTTACAGAGACGTTTTCTGTGGTTTTAGGAGACTTAACGCCGAGCTGGAGGCTAAAACAGCCGAGCTGGTGCGGCAGGCGGAGGAGGTTATGGTGAGGAAAATATTTACCTGATGCACTTTAAGCTCTTTTGACAATATTTTATTTATAAATAGCTTCTTACTGTTGGCTGAAGCTGCTGTTTAAAATCTAAATGGAAGAACTAAATATTTTTTTTATTATTTTTTTTTAATTTTATACTATCTGACTGAGAGATCTCCACAGGAATTGAGAAAATGACAAATACATCTAATCTACCGTCTTTTTTTTTTTTTTTTTTTCCCAATTAAGGGGCGAGGCTATATTTGGTAAAGTTCACATCAGGGTTACCAGCGGACCAATCAGAATTAGCCATTTGATTACATCAGCTCCCATTTCACCCTTTTAACAAAAACATTGTGGAACTTTCGCTCTGTCATTAATGTTTGGAATTTAAAATGGTTTTTGTACTGAATCAATAATTTAGAAGTCAGAAAATAAACATCTATAACAAAGTTTGTACTAAAAAAACAGGGTGCCAAGACTTTTACACAGTTCTGTATTTCTTTAATCTTCCACTGATAAATGTGTATTAAACAACAGATTTTCAAACATTTGAAACCATGTTGCTGAGGAACTTTATATATTTATTCATACGCGTATTAGTGAAATTCGTAATATATATATATTTTTTTCCAGAGAGAACAAAACGAGGTGCTGTCGAAGCCCATCTCCACCCACCTGAGCCTCGATATCGCAGGCGACTCCGAGGAATTTGGGTAAATATGTTTCGGTAATACGGCTATATTTAGTTAACGTCCAAACACATTTCCTTAAATGCACATTTTGGTGTTTTTTTTTATTTGTATTTTAAAGGGATTCCCTCATGCCCTCAGTGAAACAATCTACAGCGAAGGTAAAATTACAACTTCCTTGTGATGATTTTGATCACAGAAACATTCAGCTTGTTCACACCATCTGTCTTTGCATGTTCTGTTAATAAGAGGACGCATGAGATGGAGAGAAAAAAGTAGGCAAAAGTTATCAGTAATGACTTTAAATGGTGGCGGAGACGGATGTTAAACAGCGCCACAAGTTCAGCAGGTCACATTTCTTTTTGTCCGTTGCATTATACAGGCAGCGACAGAGAACAAGTCTTTAAAAGGTTCAGGAAAGCTGAACAGACCTCCATCAGCCCCCCGGAAGACAGCACAGTGAGTTAAAAACATTCTACACTTTCCACATACGTCCGAAATCGATTAAAATCACTGCCGCATTTGTCCCATATCAGGAAAAAGAAAACAGCGGTCGCAGAAGACGTTGCAGTGCCGGAGGATTTTACAGACTTCTCGCTGGCCAAGGCTATAAGCAGCATGGAGCGCAGAGTAAACGACGACGTCACAGACGAACGACTTGAGGAGGATGTCATGCCGAGCGCCGGCGAAGAGATGGGTGCAGGTGAGCGCAAAAAAAAACCTCTGAGATTCACTTAATAATGAACTTTAACATTATCCACACCACATGATGAATTCTGCGTTCTGATTGGTCAGACGGTGTGGATTTATTTTTCTGTAGTCCTGACAGTAGTGCTTCTGATATGTTGTTGTTTCTATGGCAACAGCTTAGGGACCCTCCACGTAAACAGATTTTTAAAAGCGTGTAATTATTTATGTGGTGAAATTTATTTAAAGTTTATGGAAGGAGTCTCCAGTGTCAGATCTTCGTTACAGTCAGAGATAAAGCTGTAACCAGGTTTTCTGACATCTTCAGGACGGAGTTTTTACGCGCCGCGGTTTCGCGGTAACACAACAAGCTGACAATGAAACAGAAGCCAGCGAGGGAAAGACTGTTTATAGCTGCTATAACGTAAGAGAGAACAGGAACTAACTTGTTTCCCAGACATTTCCAAAACTTTAAAATGGGTTATAAATGGATACGAGGAATAAAAATAGGAACCTTAAAGGGTGTGCTGTTGTAGGAATACCGTACGATCAACTTTTCAGTAGTTCCGTGATCCGTCGTGTTTTATTCCTCGTTTAGTGAAATATAAAGTGGACATGTTTATGTAATGTAAATGTGCATGAGTTTCCTCTCGTTTAATATTCACAGAGGCTCAGATTCGCTTCTTGAAGGCCAAACTCCGAGTGATGCAGGAAGAGTTAAACAGACTCTCGCACGAATGCAACAAGAAGGTAAGCACTCGCAGTCACGCGCGATGAAGCGTGTCGAGTGCGAAAGGGAATCTAGCGTACGCTCTCGCTCTCGCTCCTCTTTCAGGACGAGGAGAACGGAGTGTTGAGCAGCAAGCTGAAGGAGGTGGAGGAGGATCGCGTCAGACTCCAGAGGACCGCCAGCATGCAGCAGACGCAGTTGGAGAAGCACCGAGCGCTGGCTGAAGACGCCAACAGGAACTGCGACGGCCTGCGCCATCAAGCCACCGCGTTACAGAAGGCGAGACTGACGGCCAATCGATTGGGTTTGGGATTCGTTGGTTCCAGCGATTCAGTCATTTGAATAAGTGACTCGCAATTCTTTAAGATATATGGCATATTCTAATACACAAAGGTGACACTCAGGTGAATAGGGTTATTAAAAACACTGCAGATATCACAGACAGCATCGGCCAGGTCATTACTGATATTAATTTATTTATGCAAAGGACATTGTCATAACATCTATCTATCTATCTATCTATCTATCTATCTATCTATCTATCTATCTCAAAGAAGAAACTTTTCAGGTATTTAGTGTCATCACAGGTTTGTAGCAAGTGGGCGGAGCTTAAAGCCTTCTTCAAAGTTGCTAAGGTTCAGACGATGTGGTAGCCGTGAGTGGACGAAAGCGATAAATGAAATATTTCTGATGAGTTTTCATGTTTTTGTATCATTACAGTATAAATAGAGATTACAAATTCTGTTTAATTATTATTTTCTCAGGTGTGTCTCTAAATTACTGATTACAAAATGATCTTCAGCTCCTTGTTAAAATCCTTTGACATTAGTCTACTACTATCACCGCTTTTTTATTTTTTATTTTTTTGAAGAAATGTTTAAACATGTCATAACTATTCCACCGATATTACGCAAGAGAAGGCAGGTTTCACACCTGTGCAAAAGTGAAGGTTATTATTATTGTTCAGTTATTAATTTCCCAGAATGGTGTGAGTTAAGAAGAGAAAAACACACACACATATTTCTCTGTTTTCTCTGTTTTTTTTTTCTTCTCCAGTTTACCTGTTATTAACTACAACTCTCTGGCTGTGTGCTACATGCAGGAGGTGGAGGGAATGAAAAGGGCTCAGAAGCAGGCGTCCAGCAGCCACAATGCCACGGAGGTCAGACTGAACCGAGCTCTGGAGGAGGCCGAGAGGAGCAAAGCTGAACTCAACAAGCTCAAACAGAGCTGCAAGGTACCGATTATTCCAGAGAGAGTGAGACAGAGAGAGTGAGAGTGAGCGAGAGAGTGAGACAGAGAGAGTGAGCGAGAGAGTGAGACAGAGAGAGAGAGTGAGTGAGACAGAGAGAGCGAGAGTGAGAGAGAGAGACCAAGAGTGAGCGAGATAGTGATACAGAGAGAGGGAGAGTAAGCGAGAGAGTGAGACCGAGCGAGCGAGAGAGTGAGACAGAGAGAGAGAGCAAGAGTGAGCGGGAGAGTGAGACAGAGAGAGAGAGACCGAGAGTGAGCAAGAGAGTGAGACAAAGAGAGACCGAGAGTGAGCGAGAGAGTGAGACAGAGAGAGAGACCGAGAGTGAGACAGAGAGAGTGTGAGCGAGAGAGTGAGACAGAGAGATTGAGCGAGAGGGTGAGACAGAGAGAGTGAGCGAGAGTGAGACAGAGCGCATGAGAGTGAGACAGAAAGAGAGTGAGAGTGAGACAGAGAGAGCGTGCGAGAGTGAGACAGAAAGAGAGCGAGAGTGAGACAGAGAGAGAGACAGAGCGCGCGAGAGTGAGACAGAAAGAGAGCGAGAGTGAGACAGAGAGAGAGAGAAAGAGAGAGAAGGAGCTGCTTGTGAATGAATGACTGTTTATTGTTGCTGTAACATAAGTGATAAAAGGAACTAACTTGTATCTCGGACGTTCTGCAACATTAAATCTAACTATAAACTGTGAAAATGTGCGACGTGTCGTTCATTAATAAATCACACTGTTTAATTATAACTTTGCTGTGATATAAGCGGAATATCTCACTCCAGACCATGCTGTTATACGCAAATAATCCACTTCGTGTCGGCCGTATCGGACCACGCAGGCGTGCAATATCTTTAAATGTATAAACACACAGTCTTCTGTGTTATTATTTACTTATTTTCTATCAGTTTTACTCTAGTTACTGAATATTTCACATTTTAAGATGAATAACCAAGTATTTAACGTTAAGGGGATAACGTCTGATAAGCTGCTTTTTATTGTGAGTTTTGTCAGTGTTATAAAAGCTCATTACGATGTAATTATCAGTGTTATTTATGCGATGAAACACTGTTATGCCGTTATAGGAAAATAATCAGCGGCGGCGTAATGAAGCAGAGTCACTGTAAGAACCCCAAAGTCCTTTTCCATTCTTTTTATTTTATTCCTCTTATATCACATCAATTTGCCAGCAGTTCTAATTAAACAAAATGTTTAAACAAAGATGACATTTGTGTGTCATTTATCCATTTATTGTTACATTTAATGTTGTGGAGCATCCTTTTATCACTGATGTTACATGTTATATCACTTATAAAAAAAATAAACATTTATCATGTGGATCATCCATCATACACGTCCCTGTGAATGAGCTTTTACTATAGAAACCGAAACGCATTCGAAAATTAATCTACACCAATCAGATTCCAGAGTTCAGCAGCGCTGTGGTATAAATCGTCATACGGCCCAGGTCTTACTTTCAGTTCACGCGACTTATTCGACTGCTTTATTCTCCTGTAAAATCAGGACTCAGCGAATCAGGAGCAGCAGAGGATCGACGCTTTACAAGCCGAGAATAAAAAGCTGGAGAAACAGAAAGCCGAACTCATCACAGGCTTCAAAAAGCAGCTGAAGCTTATTGATATTTTAAAAAGGCAAAAGGTGAGTTTGTATAAACCGCAGCTCCTCATCATAGCATGAGCACAGAGCTCACCTTCACGCTGTCCGAAATGTCCGCAGATGCACTTTGAGGCAGCGAGGATGATGTCCTTCACCGAGGAGGAGTTTACGAAGGCTCTCGACTGGGGCAAATCGTAACACACACACACACACACACACACACACACACACACACACACACGAGTCCTCATCTGAGCTGTCAAAGGCTCTAAGCCTCTAGTTGTTTAAAATGTCTGAGCTGTAAATGGAATCTTTCTCTTCTTGTTCATTTCTATAAGTTATACCTGGTTGATTAAAATCTTAAAATTATGTGTTTGGAAAAGGTTTTTTTTTTACTGCTTTAATTAGGAAGAAAATATTAATTACAGGATTCTTGAGCAGGTCTGGAAAAAACGTGGAATTTAAATTTGGCACTCGCTGGAAATGAAGAAAATTTAGGAAACATTTTGGAAAAAGTAAAAATGATCAAAGCAAGTGAATATTAAACACACGCAGATTTACTTAATATTTTGTATTATAATATCTCAGAAATTAAACACTTGTGAAAATATTCCACAGCCAATATTTTTTTTATCAAATAATGACACATCATACTTTTTTTTATCCATTTATTGTTACATGTAATGTTGTGGAACGTCCATGAAACACGTTAGTTCCTGTCATGTTCGTTTACCAGACTCTCTTTTTTCCGTCTCGGCTTTAAAAAGACAAATAAATGTTAAATGAAAGTGTGTGATAAACTGATGTTATAACTGTGTGTCATAAGAAATCTAAGATTTCTAAGTTGAGCCTATTTCTAGACATTTTTACTGACTTCGAGCCGAACGTTGTCTTTCTCTGTCGGCAGGTAATTTTATTTCTCCCTATAAATAAACTGTTGAAATAAGCCGAATTATCTGCCAACAAAAACTTGGAATTAGACCAGAAAATATCTAGAAATAAACCTGACAATCTACTGATATCATCTACTAATGAAATATTAGATCACATTTCCCAGTTTTCCTTTTCGTTCTACAGTTAACAACCTCAAAGGGTTAAAAAAAAAAAAAAGAAAGGTCAAGAAAGATCTGGAAAAAAGTCTTGGCAAGGTGTGGATTTTTTTTTCTTCCATTAAGCAAAGACTAAGAACTCTAAATTAATATGAAAGCAATTTGGTAAACAGACACCGACGGGTCCAGGCACTTCCTGTTTGGTCCTTCAGTAGTCGACAGGAGGCAGGGTGACCATCCTGGTAAACTCCTCGTAGCGAATAAGGCCGTCAGGGCCGATGTTGGCCTCCTTAAACAGCTCGTCCACTGGAATTACAACAGAGGAAAGATGGGTAAGCGATTTCAGACCGTGTAACCTCGGTTCTGATGTCACTGCGCTGACATTACGAGACTCTCTGGAGGAATTTCCTCCACACACAGACACGTACTTTAACAAAGGAGTCCCGTTAGTAGGAGCAGTAAATGATGCGTAACTACGTCTCCGCTGTACCTTCTTTATCAGTGAGCTTCTCCCCCAGGCCTGTGAGTTTGGCGCGGAGCTCCGACGCCAGGATGTAGCCCTTCTTCTGCTTGTCTGTCATGCGCAAGGCCTCCAGGATCTCCGTCTTGGGGTCTTCCTGCTGCATCTGTCTGTGCATGATGGTCAGGAAGGTAGAGAAGTCCAACTCGCCCATTTTATCTGAGTCACAACACACGCATTACACGCTGTAAGATTCGAGATGCAGGTAAACATTTTCATAATGATGTAAAAGAAAACCGGATAGGACAAGCTCCAGTGCAAAAGTTTGTACACCCCATCCTAGATTTCTGGGTGAAGAAACTGATCATCGCATGGCTTTTCTGATTAAAACCTGCTACAACATACAGCCTAAATATCACAGCAGCTGAGTCTTTATTAGCAAGCTCAAAAATTTGCATCCCCATTGGCACACTTCAGTTCAGAGCTAGATCCAGGAGGTCTGTGATCTTCTAATTTTGTTGCAGTGGTGCAACTCTACCATTATGAAATTTAGTTCTCCTATAAATAACATCAACTGGAATATAATGACAGTTTTAATTTAAAAAAGTGGATCAAAAATAGATAAAATACATCTGTACTAAGAGGCTCTGTGATTTTTTTCTTTAACAGTTAAAGGGGTCTTTGTTTGAGAACTCCTGCTGTAGTTAATTTATTTGCGTATGCTTCATTTACGTGTCTAATGACTCTAGGCACATGTTTACGTCTCAAGGCATGAAAAGTTTCAAGCAATTTGCTGCGTGCAGTCAGTCTAAGAGACGATCAAGAAAACGACTATCATTCAAACTAAACCAGGAAGCATTGACCTTTCACAGAGCTAGAGGGGAGAACATTACACTGAATCTCATTTCCTCCTACTGTTAGTATCTTAACGTACACTTTTTGATCATTTTATGATAACTGTTATGATATGATATGATAATAGTTGCTTATGATAATGAAAGAAGTTCTGTCCTTACTTTTACAAGCTGGATACTAAATGAAGAATGTGCCACACAAAACCCCAAAGGTAAAAACATTCAGCATGAGCAGTATTAGTGATTCACAAAACATTAAGGTGAAAATCAAAATGCTGCCATGTCCACAACAAATCAACATCCATGCTGTCAACAGAAGCTGTGATTCCTGCCTTCAGATCATGAAAAGATGAGAAAACTTATCAAAACAAGTGTTCCTCTGTAAAATGGGACAATCCCAGTATTTATAAGCCTCCTGGTTGTTTACTTTTTTGTATGTATTGGATAAAAGTTTTGTGTCTTGTTTATCATTTTTAAAAGCAAGAGGGATATCTGTGGAATTATCTTTGTATGCTACATGATGAATGGACACTGCAGTAGAGTCTGTACCTATTTTATGGACCTGTAGGTGTCGGTCCACCTCGTTGAAAGTGGGACTGGTGCCTAAGGAACGCATCACTGTGATCAGGTCCTTGGCTTCGATTTTCCCGTTCCGCTTTTTATCATACAGCGAGAAGCATTCTTTAAATTCTGGGAGACAAAGAACGTAAGGTAAGTTTTATTACTGCGACATCCAGAGCTCAGAAATGCACTTTCATTACTAAAGTGTCTCGTTTGTGGTTCATTGAACTTGTTAGCTTTGATGATACAAATATATATATATATATATATATATATATACACACTCAGAAATGTTGTCAGGCCTATTAGTCATCAAGTGTATTATTGTGTTAATACAACTCACCATTAATCTGAGTCTGAGACAGAAACTTGGCCTGAATGAAGATTAAAACAATACAGTATCGTTATTACGCATACAAGATCAAACCAGTTCAGAATTATACATTAATAAAAACCTTTAAGCGTCTTTACCATTGTGTGTCATCCGTCTCGTCCGTACGCAGGTGGCGTCTAGGAGCGTCCCTCCGTCAGACCTGCGAACACGATCTAAAGTCCACCGAGCTAATGACGTAACTGATAGCCTTGTCGCCATAGAAACAGTATTATACGACACCACCTATCATATCGCGCGCTCCTCAGTGCAGGCGATAAATACTTTCAGTGCAGGAAACAATCCCCAGCACACAGCCTAATGTGTGTGTGATACTTTTATCTACTGTCAAGCATCTGCTCTGAACACGTGAAGGTTATAACACACAACCTTTATTTATTAACCCTTAATTATTTAACGCAGACAGACTTTAACGATGACAACTACGACGTTTCGTCGGTGACAGAAAGTTTGGAGGAAATGTAACACGCATTACTTAACACATTTAGGATCAGTTTTTCAGTCACGGTCCGTTTTAGAAATAACATTTTATATACATTTGATTTATATATACAATGGATACAAGCGATTCTATACACTGCTGGAGAAAAATTGCAGGTTTTTGTAATTATAACGTCCCTTTATCAGAGGGGGTGAATACTTACGCAACCAGGTTATTGTATGTTTTCTGTTATTCTAAAAATGTTTATTATTTTTTCACTGGAATATTTTGGTTACTGTATACACACATTAAAGGTGGAAAAAGATCTGACATCTTTTATCTTCCTTTCTTTCTTCACGTTCGTCCTACAATTTTTTATCAGGGGTGTGTAGACTTTTTATATCCACTGTACATGTGCATGAACATGAACAGGCTCTTATCATGGATTAACACACTTCAGAAATATTATCAATAAAGAGTCGTAATACAGTTCATTACAGTGCAGCAGTACAGTACGTTTCTTTCAATAAAATATACAAAAAAAAAAAATAAAAAAAATCGACAGAACAGTGAATGCGTGTAAAAATAATACAGACTAACAATAATAATAATAATAATAATAATAATAATAATAATAATTCACTTCTGGAAACCATAACATGTAATCAAAACAAAAACACTATATTTGTTTATTTTTAATTAACTTATACTTTTTCCCCATCAGCTTTTCTTTTAATTTTTTTATTCCATCAGAACAAGTAGACTGTAATGAACTATATCTGATGTTTATGTTCCTGATAGAATATAACACGTTTGCAGACAAAACTGTGAATGACGGGGAAAAATATATATATTTAAAAAAAAAAATTAAAGACTGAGTGTTGAGTGTAAAACAAAGCCAGATTCAGACTCCATGAAATATCAACATGAGAATAATTCACTATCATAATAATATAATAAACGACGTTAAACCACTCGAACGCACAGAAATCAAACCTCACTGATGGTGCTTTTCCTTGCTGAGCTACGGTGGAGTGCAAAAGTTTGCACACCCTTAATTTACTGAATGTAGATTATACTAGATATTTTCACAGATTGTTTCATTAAGTAAGAACAAGCAACGAAAAATGAACAAATACTCGAATGATATCAGTTCAAACGTTTGTATCTTTCTTTCTGAATGTGATATAAATATTATTTAATAACTCGTATAACTGCTGCTCGTGTCTTTCATATCCTCTAATCCGCTTTCGGATCTCCACAGATGTAATATTGAGTAAAATGTAATATGAGAAAAATCATCTTTAGGACAAATAATCACTTGCTGGAACACTGACCAGGGTTTAAAGCAGCAATAAGGAACTTGTATCTAATGTAAAGTAATATTTTTTAAAAATAACCTTAGTATGCACCTCTTTTGTGTTATTTTTTTTTTTTTGATATGTTCTCCCAATTTTGTTTATTCCTCCTCTTTCATAGCAGAACACTCTCCTCTTATAAACCGCCCTCAGGACGTTTCAGTGCAATAATGCGACTCTTGTCTGACTTCCTGTTACCTCGTACTAACTGCCCTTGATATGTAAAGTGTAATAAGACCACGGTTCTGGGACGTAGATGATTCCGGGGTATTTTCTGCGCAGCACGCTGTCGTTCCACAGATAGACGACCCAGGCGATCACCAGGACCAGCGTGATGATGAAGTTGTAAAGCAGGAAGCGGCCGTTGCCGTCCAGCACGTAGCCTTTTCGCTTCTGGTGCATTACCGTGGCAGCCATGGCGAAGAAAGTGAAGATGTATAGAACAAAAATCTGTCCTTCAGTCACCAGGTACCTACAAGGAATCAAATATAAAATACATTTTTAAAACAATATTTTTGAGTGCTGTGTGTTATATAAGCTTCTAATACTTCGTTTAATGGGATTTTAATGGGAATTGCTTTCGTACTGGCATTAAGCTGGACGTAAAGATTTTAATCACTTTTCACAAAACTCAGACTGAAGGAGGATGTGAATGTTCTACCATTAAAAAAAAAAAAAAGATAAAATGATCAATCCTCTTGGATCAGCGTCAATATTCATCATCACTATAAAAGATATTTCTATTTCTGTTATTCATCTTCATACCAATATATCATTTAGGTTATAAGTAAGAAATAAAGCACTCCATGTGGTGCTGTTGTAGGAAAATAATCAACAACGAGACGGTGTGATGAAGCGGAGTCGCCGTTACTACACTGGAGCTGATCCTTTTCCTACGACAGCACAATACAGGGTGTTTTATTCCTCTTACACCACAGCAATCTGCAAATGATTAGCTCATGGTCTGTGATGAATCTTTAACAGATCAGCGTGACACATAACTCGTGCTATAACCGCTTCCTTTCACAGCCGTCCTGCTCGTGATTCCTCCCAACAGCATGGTGAATCACTAACCAGTAATAGAGAGCACTAGGACCCAGCAGCAGCCAACCCGAGTGCGGCATCTTCTCCTCTTTGGATTGTGTGAAGCAGCCGGTGAAGTAGAGGAAGAGGATGAGGAAGAACGGGACGTACCTGCAACAGAGGTGAAGCCGGCGCCGCGTTAATACCTTCACGTACCTTTACTTTAGCACCTTTATCACCTGCTGTATTCTGTGTCCTAATGTCAAATATAAACAGCTTCCTTTTTTTTTTTTTTTTTAAAGAAAACAACAGAACCACATACGCAAAATTATATAACCAGGAATAAAACAATGCGTCGTTACACAAACATAATCAACAACAGGGTGATGTGCTGAAGCCGAGTTACGTTTCCCACCTGGACCTGGATTACTTTCTAACAAAAAGTCTTGGCACCCTTTTTTTTTTGTTTAGAACAAACTTTCTTATAGATGTTTATTTTCTGACTTCTACATTATTGATTCGGTACAAAAACATTTTAGATTCCAGACATTAGTTTTCAGCACAGAATGAAGCGTTACAGTAAAATGTTTGTGTGTCAG
>CM074969.1:2098959-2111707 GCA_037577455.1 Pangasius macronema | reverse complement strand
TCAGTGCCACTGTCTCTTCCACCCTTGGTTTAGAAGCCCCTTGTTGGACAAAAAAGTGATTTGATGCGAAAAAATCTTTATATTGACTAAAATTAAATAAAATCTTAATTAGTTAGATAAATTATTGTTGATTAGTGTGTTAGCAAGATAAACTACATATCGTTTGATTAAAAAGTTGCTGTTATTCAGAATTATTTACATTATATGAAGTTAGCGAACTATGGCTAACACGAGCTAACAGTAGCTAAGACAGTTCCGTTAGCTACAGGTTGAGGTCACTGTGATGTAGCGTTGGCTGCAAGGCAGATCGCAGGTTTATATTCGTGCACTCGTTCTAATACGTTATCTTTTCTATCGTACACGTAGCTCATATAAACATGTTAACAAAGGATTGTTATTTAACAACGAAAAACGTTTAAGCGTTGCTCTGATGAGGTTTTCTCGAAGGAGATATTCATTTTAAATTTATGGAAGGAGTCTCCAGCGTCAGTGCTTTGTAACGGTCAGAAGTAAAGCTGTAATTTTTTTGGAGCTCTTCAGGAAGGAGGAGTTTACGCTTTTAGGTTTCTTAGTTACGTGTCAAGCTGCGTTTATTCGTCTTAGCGATTATAAGAGAGAGGAAAAACGCTATCGCTGCTATAACATAGGCCAGAACAGGAAGTAAGTTGTCTTGATGTTCCACAACATTAAATGTACCTATAAACTGTTTAAAAAGTATGATGTGTTGTTTTGTAATAAATAAAAAAATAGCGATGTGGTATAAGAGGAATAACGAATTTCAGGATGTGCTGCTATTGGAAAATATGATTTATTTGTCTATAACAGCGAATCCCAAAGTATTTTATTACTTTAGTCTGTAGTGACAGTGATCAGTTGTGACAGGGAGGAAACCGAGCCTAGAATTCCTCACCGCTGTTCCACGGGTTACATGAGACGCTGAGGTCAGCGAGACACCCAAACAAACACACACCAGGGACTGTCGGAGGCAGCGATGTGCGATGTGGTCGCTTGAATGATCCCTGAAGTCCTGTAGGAAGCATCATGTTCCGTCAGACATGTTTCGAAAAGCGTGCAGGCGGAGCCTACAGGCCTGACTTTAAAAACTGGCAGTGGCACACCTGAGACGCTGTGTCCATTCTGTCTCAGCAGAGTCTCGAACACAATAGACTCTTTATACACACACACACACACACACACACACAACAGAGTGGATTTCTCCAAGTCTAGACATGTAGGCACAAAAATGTAAACATTTATAGCTGCAAATCTCTTTCTGACTGTATTTCAGCCTTTTTATTCTCCACTAGACGTTCTTCAAAAGCAAGAATTACTTACTATTAATTATATTATTTTATTATTATTGATCAGAAAGTGTTGATTCATTTTCTATAACAGCAGCTCAATGTTAGCGTTTCTGTAGTAACAGCTCGTTCACAGGGAGGTTTATGTATGATTTATGGAAGGAGTCTCCAGTGTCAGCGCTTTGGAGCAGTCAGCAGGTTTTCTGACATCTTCAGGACAGAGGAGTTTACATTTTTATAGCTGCTGTAATGAAAGTGAGAACAGGACCTAACATTGTTTCTGCAACATTAAATGTAGCTATAAATGGATAAAAACTCTGATGTCTTTCATTAAATGTTTTTGGCAAATTGCTGTGGTGTATGAGGGATAAAACACTTCAGGACGTGCTGTTATAGGAAAACGATCAACTTCTGTTTACTGTGCTGATAATGGAATGATTAAAAGCCGCTCTGGTGTTGCTGATGAGGACTTTGTTGTCGTGGCCGGTATGTGCATCGTTGTGCACTTTCGCGAGTTGCTGTAATTGATTTGGTCATCGCTAACACGCCGAATCGGCTAACACGGCAGAGGAAACGTCCAGCTGTCAGACCGGCTCTGAGACAGCAGTGTCTCCGTCTCTGTCTTTTGCCTTCTCTCCGAAGATATAGTACACGACCTTAATGGTAAATTTCTGCTTATTAAAACGTGCATAAAAAGGGACAAAAATTAACCTTAAAAAATACACAAACACAAGTGAATATAATGCAGTTAATCTTACTCGATATAAAAATAATTCTAAAATAATTAAGCTTATTTCTGAACATTTTTCTAATTCGGACTATCTGAAATTGCGTTATTCCAAAAGCAGACAATTTTGCTATCTTTTTATTTCTTATATATAAAAAAATGTTTTCTTCTTTAATATTAATTAAATATGTAAAGAATAAAACATTCGGTGTCATGCTGTTATCATAAAACAATAAACGATACGCTGGTGGTGGAGCAGAGTTGCTGCCATCGCCTTATTTTCCTTTAACGACGTCGTACATACGTCATACTTTTTATCTGTTTATAGTTACATTTAGTTTTGTGGAACGTCCATGAAACACGTCGGGTAAAACGCAGCTTGTCATGTTACCGAGAAACCGCAAAGAAGCGTAAACTCCTCTGTCCTGAAGACGTCCGAAAACTTAGTCACAGCTTTGTATCTGACTGCTACAACGCGCTGACACTGGAGACTCCTTCTGTTAAGAAAATGTCCAGAAATATTGAAACATTTTATAATTATCTTTATAATAATATTAGACACATTTGCATGTATTCAGGATGTTTCAGTTGCCAGGATAGATTTGTGTGTATTGTTTTTAATGGCTGGAGTGAGGAGAGGTTTGGGTGTATCAGGAAAGAGAAGATCTGATAAAGGATGATGGAAACACATTAGTGTTTAGAGCAAGTTCACGATAAAGCGAGTGTGTGTTTCGGAGTCTTTGACAGTGAATGTGTGTACTTGGATGATTGTCGTGTAATGACATCATCTTGTTGCTCCCTCTTCAGAACTAGGTTTCCTAATTTCTTTTGCAGAATGTCTGGATTATTTTGTTTTTGGGTTTAAGGCTTGAATTGAAACAAGCCCATGATCCTCGCTGTCCTCCTCTGTGGCTGCGCTTGTGCTCTTACATGCTGACGCACCGGTGTCCGAGCCAAGTCACGCTTTCATCTGCGTCTGTTCATCTTTACAGTCAGTATCACACTGAGAGAGTGGTGTTACCTTCCTTCCTTCCTTCCTTCCTTAATTCACTCTTCAGGTCAAGCTGCATGAGTGATGAAACATCTCATTTGAGCAGTACAGTCCAGCGTTGCGGATAGCTGTACACTATTTTGACAAATCCTATCAAATGTGTTAAGAGAAGAGAGAGGAGTAATTTAAAGAGCAGAAAAAGAGAAGCGTGCTGAGATAAGAAGCTCTGTTTTTTTGTCACTAAAGCTCTGAGTCCTGGTGTTTAATTTGTCAGATAATCTGGATTAATATTCATTTAAAAAAAAAAATGAAAATACTAGTATTTATAGTGATATTTTAGTCATTTGGTTATTGTTAGTTTTAGCCTAAAAAAGCAGATTGACAAGTGCAGTTAATGAAAATACAGGCTTTAGTCTTCTTTCTCTCTAATCTTCTCACCATTTTCTTTCAAATTCCCAAGTTTTAAAGTGTTTACTTTATAAATCCACAAATTACAGCCCATTACTACAGCTTCACCTAGGTGTAGGAATCGTTCTCTAGTCTTTCAGGTCATGAATTCAATTCAATTCAATGCAATTTTATTTGTAAAGCGCTTTTAACAATGGACATTGACACAAAGCAGCTTTACAGAATATAGACACGGTATAGATTTTAATAGGCGAATACATCAGAGTGTATGAATGGCTCATTGTTAGAGTGATTATAATGTTTCTAGCGTGTTATGTTTGGCAGCAGTTCTTTTAATCTTAAAGGATGAAGTGTGTAGCGTTTTAGTTCTTTAATAACTGTGTAGAAAGACGCATCGTGGCCGTATTCCGGGACGACGGGATGAATCTGCTGAGATTCCTCAGGGTTAAAATTGTGAAAGAATGGCTCATATATAAATTTTACGTGAGCGAGCCAGAGGTGATGGTGGTGAGGGAAAATCTCCCTGAGACGACATCAGGAAGAAACCTTGAGAGGAACCAGACTCAAAAGGGACCCCGTCCTCATCTGGGTGACACGGATAGTGCGATTATAAATCAATTCCTCATATAACTGTGTGCTACGTGGACAAATAGTGCGATTCTGAATCAGAGTTTTTTCAAGTACTTTGTATTTCTGCACCTTCGGCTGTTTGCTCTCTACAAGTTCTGGATAAAATCGTCTGCCATGTGACTAAATGTAAATAGTAATTAAATAAGTAGTAGATAAAAAAATGAACAGCAAATTTGAGTACCTTGGCTTTGACATTAATTGTGAAGTGTGTGAATCGACTGCTGTGTGTAGACGTGTGTGTTATTGTCGCAGTTCTTCTAGCATGTAAACGTCAGTAATACTAGTAAAACTGTGTCGTGTACTTGTTTCTTGTGTGTATCAGCTGCTTGTGGTGGGAAGATGGAGCTGCACACAGAGAGAAGAGGAGTGATCTACAGTCCATCCTGGCCTCTAAACTATCCTGCTGGAGTCAATTGCTCCTGGAACATCCAGGGGAACCGTGGCGAGGTCATCACTCTAAGGTAACACACATTTTCTGATTACACATCCGCTGTTCTTCACAGCCAACGCCAGCAAACTCGTTGGCTCTCTTCACATAAATGAGCAGAAGTTCTGAAATAAAAATGAATAACACACATAATTAGTAATAATGTGCTGTATACACAGTATTTTATTATGCACTGGAGTGATGTAGCTGAGGCTGAGGAACTGTAAGAGCCAGAATTCACACCCCATGCTGACACTGCTGATGTTTCTGCAGAAGACTTTTTCCCAGTGTTTTCTGATTATAGTGGTAGTGTTCAAGTGTCCAAAGTCAAGACTTTATTGTCATAATAATCATATTGCACTATATTGCACATGGAGCAAGAAAAGTTCTGAACAGACTGTACAAACTCTATAAAAAAAGAAATAGCATCTACTGTATTCCAGTGCAAAAAGTCACATGTTGATTTGCAGATGGTTTGTGACGTTGTAGTGCAGGAGTTCTGTGCGTATGAGGTGTTGAGCAGCGGTCTGAGACTGTAAAAGGGGTGTTGGAGGAGGGTTTAGATCCAGGTACAGATATAGATATGGATATTTGGAGCACTAATCTGATACATATACAGATAACGGCATTGCGTCACACCCCTACTGTACCCAGGGAGAAGAGAAAAATATTTCACTTGACCACAACATGATTCTATTTGAAGCTCCAGTGACACTCGGTAATCTAGCCATGGGGGTCAGATCTAGCCATGGGGGTCACAGTGCAGTGACTTCTGCGCCGGTCCCGAGCCCGGATAAACAGAGAGGGTTGCGTCAGGAAGGGCATCCGGCGTAAAGCGTTGCCAAATTAAATCATGCGAATCGTCAGTACTCTGTAAGCAGGAGGCGAAGAGGAAGGCCAAAGAGGAGGTNGATAGGGATAGGTGGAGAGTGATGATTCGCTGTGGAGACCCCTGAAGGGAAAAGCCCAAAGAAGAAGAAGAAGAAGTGACACTCGGTGACATTTATGGATTGGTCTAAGGAAGGTTTTTTTTCTTTTAGTGTAACCCTTACAAACGGTGTAAAGTGTGGATTTATAGGCTGTTAAACGCTGAGAGTGAGCAGAACTCCTGTGTGTATGCACTCAGCATTTCTCTGAGCCGGTCGGTAGGATTACTGGCCTTTACTGCACTACAGACACATTTATTATAGTCTCTCTCTCTCTCTCTCTCTCTCTCTCTCGGCATAATCTTGCACTCAGACTCAATGCTAACGTCACACTCCTAGAACACATCATAATAAATTCCTTGATCTATAATCATATACTAAAGTGAGCGACACTACTCCTTATAGAGTCATGTGATCTGCCGTGCTACCCCTTTAACAATTATTAAAATTTCCAAGAATAATAATGAACATCAGAATTCATGTTCTTCATTTTAATTGATCAGATCTGGAATTATTGGCACCCTCAGAGATAATGGGCAAAAATGATAGTAGGGCTGGACGATTTGACCAAACATATCACATCACAATATTTAAAGACATTTCTGTTAGCTGCTTCAGAAAATTGCAATTATTTTATAAATAAATAAAATTATAAAAACAGAGATACCTACAATATCTCAAAAAAGTTTATTGTGACATAATTTATCACAATATTGTTATAATAATTTCACACTGATCAGCCTTAAATGATAGAAATATTACCACAGCTCCAGGGTCCCAGGTTCGACCCTGAGCTCAGGTCACTGTCTGTGTGGAGTTTCACATGTTCTCCCTGCGTCTGTGTCGGTTTTCTCTTGGTTCTCCGGTTTCCTCCCAAAGGGTGGATCGGTGACTCTAAATTGCCCATGGGTGTAAATGATTGTGTGAAAGTGTGTGTGCGGTGCCCTGGCATCCCATCGAGGGTGTATTCTCCCGCGTCATACTCAGTGTTCACGGGTAAACACTGGATCCAACAATAAAGTGCTCACTGAAGATAAATTAGCGTGTTTTTACTCATGTTCATGCAGGGTGTCAATACTTTTAAACGTATGGTTACATAATGGATTTGATAGAAGGTGTTAAGTGAATCTTTATAGCATCCTTGGAAAGATTTACTTTATCCTACTCAATTTGTTAGTATATGTCGCTAATTTTATGCTAGCAGTAGCTAGTTTTTCGGTGCGCTTATACGTCTTTAAGCTCCTCCAGGTTCACGTTTGTAGCACGAGGTCCTGCTTTTGCTGTCTAAAACCATCTTTAATCCCCTGCCCTGTGTTGTGGTGCAGCTTCCACAGTTTTGACGTGGAGGAGTCGGGGGGATGTCGGGGAGACTGGCTGCTGCTTGGCCCGACGTGGAAAGACGAGTATCGCATATGCGGCTCGACCCTGCCTCCTCCATTCATCTCCTCCAGAGGTGTGGTGTGGCTCCACTTTCACTCGCAGGCCAACAGCTCGGGACTGGCGCAGGGCTTCCGGCTCTCCTATATACGCAGTGAGTCACTGTACTGCATGAGCTCATGGGAGTGGATTTAAAACAATCAAAATATGTTGGCAGCAGATTCCTCAGGGGTTCCTCTGGCTAATTAAAGGATGCTTGTTTTAGGGAAACACTCCTGTGGGGGTTCTTCAGGGTCAACCCAACACTTGAAGGCTTTAGATTTAATATTTTCCTCCTAAGATTGTGGATCTTATGGCTGATGTAGAAGAAGAAAAATTACTGAGAAGATACTAGAAATATCAAATAAAAACCTACCTTGTAAAAAATAAAGACTTTTAATTTAGCAATATATTTTATTCTTAAATCCTATTCTACTTGTCTACTTGTCTANTAATATTCCTTCCATAATGCTGATTAACTGTTAATATTACATTTAAACATAAACATGTTGGAATGATTTCTTTACTCCTTGACCCCACCTTTTACATACACGTACACAAAGCCCCACCTACCAGAATCTACTTTAGTTCAGTAGCTAGCCAGCGAACACTCTTTCATCTTATTCTACTCAGTGAGTTGCAGTTGTATGCGAATGTTGGCCAGATTACATTTTTTTTCTAGATGTTGTTTGATGTTTTGCATACGAGAGACATTCACTATTGTAGTGAGGTTGCAGGTGAGGTTTCCTTCTGATGACTCTTCCATGCAGCACCACTTGACTTAACTGCCATATATTAATGACATTTTGGACAGTGGAAATTGTGAGCTGGAGGTACTTTCATATCTTTTCAAAGCCTTGTAGACATCAGTTAAATTCATTTTCAGATCCTCAGTCAGCTGCTTAGAGGAGCTCATGGTTGTTGTGTACTAGTAGGTTTGAAGAGTCTGAGAATTTATGCTGCTCTGTAATTGTTGTTCCTATTCGACAATTCTTTACCTGAGTCCTAATGAGTCACCTAAGGCATAATGAGTTCATCTTCTGAGTCAAATTTCTAAGATTTGGAAGAGTGTCCAATCTTTTGCACATGCCACAATTACACAATTACAAAAATATCATTTGGCCGGGGCACGCAAACTTTTGTGTACAAGTGTGTACGACAAAGTTGATTATAAACCTGTGAAATAGTGTCATGGTAAGTAACTGATCTAATTTGTTGATGCAAGGCAGCTTGTTAAAGGAATTCAACGTGCAAATGAATCTCTTTCACAGTCGGAGCGTTATTCCTTTTGGTGTCATTACACTTTACTGCAGCAGACAGCGTTTTTATAGCTTTCATCATGTTCGGAAAATGATTTCTGTGTGTTCTCTGTAATAGGAAGAACAATAAAAAGTCAGTAATTACTGCACTGTAGCACCACATGCTGCCGTAGTTCCTGTGTATTATTCCACGCGTTTGTAAGCAGGAATTTCCCGGGAATTTACCAGGTTACTTCTGTGGTGTAGAAATAAAGTGATTTTAAAGTGATTAATTTTTGATAAATTTCTTCTCATCCTGTTAGACTTTGTGGTTTTCTATGAAGGTGTTTGTCTTTTTTTGGTCATTAGTTTAGCATTAAGATACAGTTTCATCAGTGGGTATGTCAGGGTGTTTACTTGTGTTTTGTGAATGTGTCATTAGGAGAATAATTACATTCTTCTGTGATTAAAATTGTGTGTTTTCTTAATTTCTCTCTCTCTCGCTCTCCCTCACACACATTCTCTGCCTGTCTGTCTGTCTGTCTCTCTCCCTGTCACTCTGTCTGTCTGTCTCTGTCTCTCTCTCCCTGTCACTCTGTCTGTCTCTCCTTGTCACTCTGTCTGTCTCTGTCTCTCTCTCTCTGTGCAGGTCGTCTGGGAGAGAGCAGCTGTGAGAGTGACGAGTATCTGTGTGGTAATGGGAAGTGTGTGCCGCGCTCCTGGCGCTGTAATGGCCTGGACGAATGCGGAGACAACACGGATGAGAGGAACTGCATTGGCCCTCCCACGCCCGCCCGGGCCAGCCTGTGCACCCCGGGTACAGTGGAGTGCAGCCTGGCCCAGTCGACCCACTGCCTGCCCTCAGCACTGCGCTGTAATGGCGTGCACGACTGCCCCGACGGCTCCGACGAGGCTCAGTGTCCCGACATGGTGTGCGGAAAACGGCTGGCCAACTTCTACGGCATGTTCGCCTCGCCCGATTTCTTCCGGCCGAACCGCAGCACTGGCACAGACCTCTACTGCACCTGGTTCCTGGACACACAGGTTATTTAAAATATGCACCTCAAAGTATACACTTTACTTTACCAAACGTGGGAGTAAATTTTCCTTACAAGTACTCTTAAACATAATTAACTTATGTTTTTTTGTATCATTATCATTATTTGCTACTGTATTTAGAGCTATCTATAAACAGTGTAACATTCACCTCTTGAAATTCCTGACAACACACACACACACACACACACACACACACTGTGTGCAGGACCCAAAGCCTCTGCTGCTGCGGTTGGACCTGCAGTTGGGAGCGGGCGACTCGGTGCGTGTGTATGACGGTCTGGGGCAACGAGCCGAGCGTCTGCTGCAGAGTCTCACACACCACAACAACCAGCGTTCAGCCGTGCTGGAGTCCTCGCAGGGGCAGATGAGTGTCCTTTACCACGCCAAGCCATACAGCCAGGGGCACGGCTTCAACGCCTCCTACCAGGTGAGAACCAGAGAACCATATTTTTTTTAGAAATAAATCCTACTTTTAGCAGAGAATTAATGGTCCTCTTTAGAGGGTGGTGGTGGTGGTGGTGGGGTTAGTTAATATAAACAATTATAGATAAGGGTCTAAAGGTACATTTATTTTTGTAGGAATTAAAGACCTACAGTATATATCACAGTAGATACACATTGTGTATTGTAAAAATGCCCTCATGTATTGCGATCTGATATTTTTGATATATTGCACAGCCAAAAATGTTCATATCGGACTGTCGCTTGCTGCTGTGATGCTAGTCATGGGGATTTTTGGTCATTAGTTTGACATACAGAGAACGAAAGGTGACCTGTCATTGAACTTTGACCCTTCCCTCTCTGTCCTTCAGGTGAAAGGTTACTGTTTTCCGGGTGAGTTCCCATGCGGTCCAGATGAGGGCTGTTACTCTCAGCATCAGCGCTGTGATGGCTACTGGCATTGCCCGAGTGGCCGAGATGAGGAGGGGTGTGCGCTGTGTGCCCCGGGTCAGTACCTGTGCCAGGGGGCCGGAGGTGTGTGTTACTCGGCTCACGAGCGCTGTGATAATCAGAAACAGTGTCCAGACGGCTCGGATGAGAAAAACTGCTTCTCCTGCCAGCCGGGAACGTTCCACTGCGCGACAAACCTGTGCATCCTGGAGACGTGGCGCTGCGACGGGCAGGAGGACTGCGCTGACGGCAGTGACGAGCGCGAGTGCCAGGCTGCGGTGCCACGCAAAGTGATCACGGCGGCGCTGATTGGCAGCCTGGCGTGTGGCTTGCTGCTCGTCATCGCCCTCGGCTGTGCTTTCAAACTCTACTCACTCAGAACGAGGGAGTACCGGTGAGGCGCCATCTGTCCAGCTCTGTCGCTCCGTACTCTGGTTTCCATTTATGAATCTCGCGCACATGATAGCGTAGACATTACGATAATAATCATAGAACTGTTTTGGGAAATGTTTCGTTTCTATGGAAACCAACAACTCGTCGTCTTTATAGATAATAAATGTAAACCAAACACTTGGCGTCATCACGGTGTGACGAAGCGAGTTCTTCTTACCACCCTGAAGTTGATTTGTTTTCGATAGCAGCACATCCTGAAGTGTTTTATTATAAGTGTGTTACACTGGTCACATGACAGACCAAGTCCAATTCCTCAAATACTAGAAACAGATTATTTCATTTGCTTTATTAATGATATAATTAAATATTCTGTAGCTGCAATTTCCAACATTTAACTCCGATACAGTGTGTAGACTCTCTCTCTCTCTCTCTCTCTCTCTCTTTCACCCGCTCTCTTTATAGCATTGCATCACTCTTCTCTCTTCTTACCATCTGTTCTTATCACCTCTCCTCTTTCATCATCCTTTTTTTCTGCTGATTCAATTTGTGTCAGTGGAGAGCATGTACACTCTCTCATCCACCCACACACACACACACACACACACACACTCACACACACACTCACACACACATACTCACACACACTCACACACACCTCTTAGCACCTACAGTGATGACAAATGAAAGTAAGCTTTAGTCAATAAGTGCTGCAGCTGTTCAGATGATGCAGCATCACTGCTCTAAGTCAGGACTTACGCTATTGATCTGAAATAGAGAGGAGAGGGAGAGAGAGAGATAGAGAGAGATATCAAGAAACAGAGAGAGACAGAAAGAGAAACAGTGAGAAACAGAGACAGAGAAAAACACAGTCAGAGAGTGAGAAAGAGGACAAAGAGAGTGAGAAACAAAGGGAGAGAGAGACAGGCAGAGACAGACAGAGAGAGAGAGAGAGAGAGAGAGAGAGAGAGAGAGAGAGAGAGAGAATTCACTGTATATGCACATTGATATAAAGTCTTTTTGTTCCATATGGAAATAGAAAGATGAACACACAATGCACTCTCCATTCAATTGCTTAACGTCATGAAAGCACTGTTGCTAAGCAACTGGTAAATATGGGCACAGCATAAACTAGCAAATGACTGAGGCTAATCACTTAGCTAGCTAGCATGTAGCTGTTACATAGATGTCCATTTGAGGGCAGATGTAAGGGCAGAATGATGGAAGAAATGAGACGAAACTATTTGGAAGTTCAACATTTCTCTGCTGGCGAATTGCTACTAAAAGTAGTAAAACTGCAGCCAAAACTAAGAATTATTAACCAGTCTTGAGAATCATCAACAGAGCATCACAAAGGTTTCACTGTGAACTAAAAAAAAAAACCTGAGAAAGTAATAAAAATAATGAAATTCTGAAGAATAACCGAAGACTCAGAGTCCCGGAAACCTCTCATGAACGTGATGACACATGACTTCATTTGAACACAGCATTGTTTATAAAGAGCGAACATTTTTAATATCACTTCTTTTATTTGTTACTGTCAGATCGAGAAATGATCTCTGTAATTTAGATAAGAATTGTAAATATAAGCACATAAAATTTCATTACGGAAAACTATTTTTCTCTGCTTTTAGAAAGACTTTATAAAATGGGTCATTTGGACTCGAGCAGAACGTCAGGCTCAGGGGTTCGTATGATGATTTTGTAGGTTGTAGCGGTTAATTGACTCATTTTTATATAAAATATCCTTCTGTGTATCTCCACAGAGCTTTTGAAACTCAGATGACTCAGCTGGAGGCGGAGTTTGTTCAAAGAGAAGCTCCGCCCTCATACGGTCAGCTAATTGCTCAGGGTCTAATCCCACCTGTGGAGGATTTTCCTGCTTATAATCCTGCTCAGGTAAATAAATCCTACACAGCTCTACTCTAGAGTTTCACAGAATGATGCGAAAACAAAAAAACATTGAGTGAGTGACACGTCTGTGGGTAGAAATGCTTCACTGATGAGAGAGATCAGAGGAAAATGGCCACATTGGTTCGAGCTGCCAGGAAGGATATAATAACCCAAATAATCACTCTTTACAACCGTGGTGAGCAGAAAAGCATCTCAGCATACACAAAACATCAAACCTTGAGGTGGATGAGCTGCAGCAGAAGACCACATCAGGTTCCTCTCCTGTCACAATAGTAGAACAGTATACCTTTTAATCAACCATTTGTTCATGCTAATATAATTATTATGAATATTTATTAGTATTTACTAAATTAAGAAAAGTATCAGCGAGAATCAAGGGGAAGGTGTAGGAGACAGTGGTGAGAGCGGCCATGCTGTATGGTTTAGAGAC
>CM074969.1:2067833-2089044 GCA_037577455.1 Pangasius macronema | reverse complement strand
TGTATCTTTATAGTCAACAATAACACAACCAAACAACAGCGAAAGTTTTGAATTAAATTTATTGTGATATTTTTGTTACGCATATCCATCCTTTACATCGAAGTACATATTTATAGCACACATCCCCAATGTCTCACTCAGCTGGCCTCAGGAATGCTGTCTCTCTTTCAGGAATAAAATTTACACGGCTGTGTTTGTTTGAGTGAAGCACTTGGTGACTGAGGCAGAGAGAACAGGCTCGGTGTCGTGCTTAGGGACAGAAACATCTCGCCCTGGAGCCCATGAAATGAAACGGAAAAAAGTCTAGGCTGGCCAGTCTGATGTTATAGTATTATTCGTTTAAAAAAAAGAGAAAGGTTTAATAGCTTTAGTTGGGTAGAGGATGAAACTGGTGTGTACAGTCATGAGGAAGTGTGTTGGACCTAAGTGCTGAATTAAGACAGGAGGCTCTGGGAATCGATCAGAGACGCGTCATTAATGACACTGTGCCGATTTACTCATACTTGTGAAACATGCTCTGCTACCACTATCTGATATCACGTGATTCTGCGTGAGATTACGGCTAATAACGAGTGTGAGGAGGCAGACCTGAGTGCAATTTAAAATGAACACCAGATGCTGTGAATTGCACATATCCCATAAGCGCTCACTCGCACACACTCTCGTGAAGTAGAGTCACTCGTGACTCGTGAGTCTGTGCGGGTGAAGGAATCCCTTCACTAGGCAGCATCTACACTCTGTGAGTTAAGGCACACTTCATGACCTTTCTTTAAAGTCCACCCTCACTGATACTGCTCTGCACGCTCAGGTCGGCCGTCCTCACGCTCGTATTAAAGATACCGCCATAAAAATCTTAGACATAAATCTCGGCACACGGTAGAAACCAACATAAACAGAGCGAAATGAAATGCTCCATGACATCCCTGATTGATTAGTACGAAGTAGATTACTCGTTTCAGTATCAGTATCAGTATCAGTATCAGTACGGACGCATCCCTAGAACAGATACTGTAAATTACTTGATATTATTGAAGCATGTCTCAGTGGAATGTCCCTTTTTTAGTCCCCGTGAAGCCTAAATACATTTCTTCAAGTCCAGCATAGCAAAAAAACTATTCAGTTATTTACACACACTGTAATCGTTAAAATTCAAAATGCAATAAGAAGAAACGTGGCCGAGTTCCTGGGATCGGAGACGTACAATCTAACTTTCATTGGCAGGGGCAAGTTACTGCAGCAGGTTCGTTACTATATAACTATAAAAATATTAATAATCCATTCAAGTGCTTAAACCTCTGTTTGCATAGATACATTACAATGGCTCATTAACTGGGATTAAATTATAATTTCATATTAAAGTGACTTTAAACTGGACGGTTTAAGTTATAAGTGCTGGAGTTCGATGAAATACATTCACATTCATCAGGTGTCCTTAACACAAATTCTGTTCACTTCTGCTTGCTTGTTTTTTTGCTTCCACTGATAAAATGTCTCAGGTTTAAAAAAAAAAAAAAACACCTTACAACCCCCAAATGCCAAAACAATTTCACAAACCACGGGAACACTCTGAAAATGTATCAAACTTTTGGCATTTACACCACGATACGACGTAAGTACTTGTGACCCACCAGTTACAAAAGGTCTTTTGTTAAGTTTAATTGAATAAGCTAAATGTTTTAAATGTCTCCTTTGTTGATAAAGGAAATCCTCAAACAGCTTTTAAAAATGCCAGAAGAGTTGTTTGGTTAGTAAATTATCTTCAAAGTAGATACAAGATGGAGATTTTTTAATTTACTGTTAATTGCACCCAAAAATGTCTTTTAGTGACCCAACTATCCTTCTATAGATCTTAAAATACCACCAACCATACACAAACAGAATCGCTAAAGTCTTTTAAAGGCTTAAAACATGCCTCTAGTTTCTTCTCTGGACTATGGGCACCACCACACAGGGCCGGTTCCTGTAACACTTCGATGAAGGAACATAGGAGAACAAACAGCTCAGCCCTGGGAAAGAAGGACTGCAGGGTCTGGGAGCATAGAACCCTAAAGACATAGCACTTGGAAATATGGGACATTAGCATCCTAGATACATAGCGCACTGGGAACATAGAACTTCAGATACACGGGGGGTCTGGGAACATGTGATAATGGTAAGATAGCGTTCTGGGAATATAGGACCATAGATATATAGGGTTCTGGGAACATTGAACAGTGGGAATAAAGAACTATAGACACATGGGGTTCTGGGAACATGGGAACATAGGCTCTTGGAAGATAGGCACCAGGATATGCCTCTGGGAGCACAGATCCTTTTGGAATATAGGCTCTAGAAACCTGGGAGCATAGAACCCTAGATACACAGGATACTGAGAACATAGTACCTGAGGTACATAGGGTACTGGGAACATAAAACCATAGTAAATAGAATTATGGTAACATACATATGTAGACAAATAGGATTCTGGGAGCACAATACCTTAGATAAATAAGGTCTGGTGAGCACAGGAAGAAACATTCACAAAAGGTTCTAGGAACCAACCTTGTATCCGAGAACCTTCTATCCGTCGTCCTATACCGAGATCCTCGTATCTTGGGAAACCTTGGATCCTAGGACCGAACATAGAACAAGAGGAACATGGAGCCCTAGATACACAGCACTATGGGCAACTCTTCAGACGTTCTATAACCAGAAGTCAGAAAGCTCCCACTCAGTCACAAATGCAGCATTAGAACCAAATTTGTGTGTAAATTTTACATTTCGACAGGGATCAAAACAATCAGTTAAAAAGCACACATATACAGCAAATATCTACATTACAGAGTGCATGATCCTCATGTAGGAGGCAGCTGCAGCATAATCACACACACACACACTTACACCATCACATGGTTCTGATCTCTGATCACACTTTTCAGCACACGCCTGTCTCGCCTGCTTTCAGTTAAACATCTGTAGTAGAGAGTAAGGAACACTACGTTCACACTAGAGGGCGGCAGAGTAACAGGTGGGCGTTCTTCTTGTACGTAAGTGCGTGTCGCGGAGTCACGATTTCACCGTTTGAGGCATTACGAGGATTTGATTTCGAACGTTCCTTCATCGTTTCGACCAACCACAGAGACCACTCGCATGCATCGATCATGTCTACGATTAGTATAGCTAATCTATAGCTAATCTATCTATAGATGCTAGTACGAATCCAAGTGCATAATATGTAAACAACCACATTTCACACTGAGTAGTGTGTTATTTAAATAGTGTTTAACTGTTGTTAGCTATTGGAGGTGTAGCTATTACCAAAACGCATCGTAAATTAAAAAAAAACAACAACAACAACGCTCGACAGCGATGGCCACGCCCATACGTGACAAACTACAAGCGACACTAGTGACTTGTTTCTTGCTAGTGTGAACGTTGTGTAATTTATCCTGCATATACACACATACACTTTATCAGCAGAGGGAGTTGTATTTAAAACGTTTGTCGTAAAAATATGTTTTTTTTTAATATTACAAATTTGCACATGACACCTGCATGTACTGTTTCGAGGAATCACTTAAAACTTTTTTAAATTTTAGAAATGTAATGAAATTAAATTTCTGTAACAAAATCGATATTTTGCGTAAGCCGAGTACGGTTACGATCTTTTCTTCAAAATTCACGTTGGCCACAAAGTAACCGAAGTTTCATTCACACGCTTTTAGCACTTGAGAAAAGATCGTAAATAGAACTTTATTAACACGCAAACTTTGCTGTATGTATAATGCTCCAATCCATCTCCGCTCCACATTAAGAGATGCAAATGCGGCAATGTAAATGAATCCATCGAAAAAGTTTAACGCTTTTTCAGAATCGTTTTGAAACTTTTCAGACTGGTGTCCCATCCAGGATGTTTTCCCACCTCACGCTCAGCATTCCCGGGATAGACTCTGGAGCCTCCGCATCCCTAACCAGGATAACGCGCGTACTGAAGATGAATGAATGAACTTTACCGAATAAACGAAGTGTACGAGCTTTTTTTTGGTTTTATCTGCGTTAAGGTGAAAAGAAAAGAAATATTTTTAGCTGATTCAATCTGGCTACCTTCTTTCCCCTACTTATCGTTCCGTTATCTTTCTTTCTTTCTGTTACGTCTCTTTCTGTTACATGCTTTCCGCTACTCTTCTTTCCCCAAATGGAGCTCTACTGGTCATGAAGTGCACTACGTATTCCCCAGCGAGCGTATGTGTTGTGATCCGTGCAAATGATTTATTTCTGAGGAGTAAAGATCGATATAATAAATATTCGTGCGTGAAGATGAAGATGTCGAAGTTGAAGATGACCTGTCACTGTGAGAAAAATAAATACAACTGAATCTAAAATATTAATGTTTAAAATGAAATGATAAACTTGAAAATCTTGTGATTTCTTAGCTTGAGAGAGTGACGCTGTTGTTATCGAAAGAGCTGCTAACACTCATTCTGTCAAAAGTATTCATAGGCGTACAACAAACACTAAATTAAAAGTCAAATAAATTATATAAAACTTTAAAGATTTTGCAAACTGTCAGCTGCTACTGCGAGTGACGATTGTACGTAGTCCATCGATCGTCCGTCTCTTGCGTCTGCTCTGCTGTGTGTGGAATAACGATTAAACAATTCACGATGTTTTTTCTCTGATGGTTTCGAACTTATCGGCATCTGCACCATCTTGTGCTGAAATGCAAATTACGATAATAATAATAACGATAATAATAATAATAATAATACACTATTTATCCTCTTACTCTTACTGAAATAGTTACGCAAAAAAACAGCTTTTACTCTTAATGATATGAGAATCGTTTTAGGTATTTGTTATATCTGAGTATTAAGCCCACTTTAATTGGTTTTAAGGTTATCTGTCTGTAAAAAAAGCTACAGAAGACGAGATTTCATAGTTTTGTACCGTATAAAAGTGGAACCAATTTTTCATCCGTGGTCAAAATTCCTGTGGACTATGTGATCCGAACTCCATTCTCTAAAACACGGAAAAACTACAGATGAAATGTACACACACTTCCCTGTGGTGCGACTGAAGGACTTGTGGCTGCATGCCATACATACAGGGACTATATATGAAAGAAAAAACTCTCTCTCTCTCTTTCTCACACACACACACACACACACACACACACACACACACACACAGCTGAAAGTTATGGGCCGGTAGTCATTAATACACAAAGAACAGAAAAACAAAAGAGCCTGCATGGCTCGAGAGAACACACGCTCCACATTTTAAATCAGGAATGGCCTCCAGGTAGCAACGAGAGGAGGGCGGTGGAAACCAGTTCCTTTTGTGAGGACAAAAGGGTTCGTTTTACACATTCCGACATCCGCAGCCAGCGGAAAAGACGAGAAAAGCCCGGAATAATAAAAAGACAACATGCATCTCCCCTCAATGGGACTCTCTTTCTTTACACACTCGAAAAAAAAATTGAAACTGGAACCTAGAGCACCGTAGAGAAATCCGTCTCATCACCTGCACAAGTTAATAACTGCTGCTTTTCTGGGTGGGTTTTTTTTTTGACCCCGTAATATTTAAAAAAAAAAAAAAAAAAAAAGAAAAAAAAGTGGGACAGTTTCCCTGGAAGGTTTCATTCTTCACAGCTCCGACTTCTCAGCTTTCTCTGTGAGAGGCTCCGTTTCGGAGGGATCGCCCTGAGGGAACACGACATAACACAGCTTCTGGCCCAAATACGTCACACACTCTGAAAAATAACACACACACACACACACACACACACACACACACACACACACACACACACACAAAGTGAAGCAGGATGACAAAAATGTTACTGAATAAACACGACATAAGACCTGTTTCAATACACTGAAACACTGCGACAGAAATCTGGTGTCTATAAACCTGTAGTAACGGTTGCGCTCTCTGCTCACCCAGAGTGTGTGCAAATCTCCGCATGAGGAGACATTACTGTGAGGTTACTGCAGGTCACGTTTACTGAGGTGTAGTGTCAGTTACTACATTGATTATTAAAAACTATAAGAGTTATTGAGTATAGAGTATAGATTGAAGATCATTTTCTTTTAGACGGGAGGAAAAGGAAAGTAATATTGAACTGAACTGAACTGGAACTGGAACTAAACTCTCACACACACACACACACACACACACACACACACACACACACACACACACACACTCAGTTCAACTTCATACATACAAGTTGGCTTGTTCTACTGTTTACATTGTACATTCCACCACTGCTCCTGCTGCTCTGCTCGGCTCTTTCTGCACTGTCACTTTAGTTCTTGTAAATTTGCACATCACACTGTATATAGATATACAGATATATACACAGTAGGTTACGAGTTGCTTTTGCACTGTTTGCACTAGTTTGCACACGATGCACTTTATGTGGCTAGGACAGCTTAGTCTAGTCCTCAGCTCTGTGTTCTGTAACTCTATGTTGTGTGAGATGACTGTTGTTGTATGTAGCACCGAGGTTCTGGAGAAATGTCGTCTCATTTCACTGTGTACTGCATCAGCTATATATAGTTGAAATGACAATAAAAACCTCTTGACTTGACTTGACTTGAGATCCTCGAAAACATTTCGCTCGAAAGTAGCATGTATGGAAGAGTTGTTTTTTTTAATGTATAATTTTATAAAAATTTTTATAATTTTGTAACGTTGTAGTTTCTTCATTTCATAACAGTCAACTCCAGGAATTATTGCCATTCATTTAAATGAATGTTTGGGATCATGTCATCTATCAAGTCTTAACCTCCTGGCAGACGCAACCAGATTTTGGGTGCCAGTAATCCGAGGCTGTAGCAACTACAGACATGCTTCCTGTCAAGAGTGAGAGATGTGTGTGCTCTAATGAGGTCAAACAAATCATGATTTTAATGTTAAAAAAAGTTGGGTTTTTTTTCAGAGCGATTCAAGTCGTCCACCTGCAATCACGCCTCACTGCAGTCTTCTTGGACGGGTTCGGAGCGTCACTCACCCACTGCGCTGTAGATCCAGCGCGGCTTTTTTGACCACTGCACTCCGATGAAGTAGATAGGGACACCGGTGAGCATGATGACGAGCCCCATCCCACACACCACAGGCTCCGAGTACAGACTGAAGCACAGCAACACGGCCCAGAACACCAGGTAACTGACGGGGACCAGCAAATTCACCTGCGCACACAGACACAAGAAACCACTCTGTAGTGCGGGAAAAGGCGAGAGGTAAAGACAAAGCAGGGAAGATACAACGATAAGTTGCGTAATTTCTGACGATTGATAATACCACTCCAACCCCATACTTATTCCTTTACATCAGGGTTGTCATGGTAACCTTGGTTCTCATTGATTGTGCTGGTTTCCTCATGTTTCCACCCAATTTTTCTCACACATTTCAAAATCGCTGTCCAAATGTCATTTGATTCAGTTCACCAATAAGAATCGACTCTTCTGGCTCCCAAACGATTCACTGACTGTCACATCGCAACAAACGACATCTTAGCAAGTGAACACATCTTAAATATAATCAAATTTATCGAACATTTCGTATTATGAGATTACGTGTAAAATTATTAAACCTATTTCTAGACATTTTGAGTTATTTCAAGCTTTACATTTTCTTCTCTATTAGCAGATAATTTTGCTTCTTTGCAGAAACTCGTACTTTAAAAATTAGCAACATTATTTCAAGCTTGAAATTAGTACAAATGTCTAGAAATAGGCTTTGATTCATCTTACATTTAATTTACTGTAATCACTGTGTAAATACTAGATACACTTTCAAGATATTTTCACTTGATTTTTCTTATTTTCACAAGATTTTTTTTTTTTTTACCAGAAAATGTTATATGATATTTTGAATAGTGATTATTCTTCTTGTTTAATGAGACTGTACTCTAACTTCTATTTACCAAAATAACATTACTTTGCATTGTTGGTTTTATTTTATAACATCTAAATAAAATTTAAATAATTGTAGAATCAGCAAGACACGACAATCAGCAAATGCATTAAGCACCGCTGCATTAATGTTGTCATGCTGAGTCACACACACATCTAACACCTCACCATTTACACTAATGGAAGCACTTTCATTAAATTACACTGTAAGAGTGACAGCATTGTCCGAAAAACAGCTCATAGGTGTGAGTTGGCTCTTACGACGTTTACATAAGTGTCAAATGAAAGTCGAAAAAGAAGAAGTTGACAAGGAAGACCAGGAAGTTCAACCTCTAAATACCTGTGGCTTGTTTCAGGTCAGCGCGTATCTGTATCCACCACAAACACCACGCAGTGATTAATATATTTCTCCACACTGGTTGCGTTATCGATTTAATCTCTTTAAAAGCCTTCACGTGTAGCTGAGCGCGCCGCTGATGAATCGAGTGTGTGAGTGTGTTTAAGCCACTCACCTTAATTGGTCTGACGAGATTGGGTTTCTTCCAGCGATAGTACAGCAGGCCGGCGATGGTCACTCCGTATGAGAGGTAGTTTATAAAAGACACGTAGTTGATCAGGTTGTGGGTTTCGCCAATACAGAGGATGATGATGGTTGCAGTGCACTAAGAGAGAGAGAGAGGGAGAGAGAGAGGGAGCGAGGGAGAGAGAGAGAGAGAGAGAGAGAGAGGGGGAGAGAGAGAGAGAGGATGACTACAGCACTATAGGAACTAACTTGTTTCATGGATGTTCCACAACAATAATTATCACCAACAGATCCAACAAAAAATGGATAAAAAGTATGATTTGTTGTTCATTAATAAACACAAATCGCTGTGATGCAAGAGGAATAAAACACTTCAGGACACGCTGTTATAGGAAAATAATCAACTTCAGGATAGGATGGTAACAGTAACTCCGCTTCATCACACCACCGTGTCGTGTTTTATGTTTCTCGCTCAAAAAGTGAACATACAGGTCTGGGTTTTTTTGAGACTGCAGTCAGATGTGTGTTGTGAGATTACAGATCACAGTGTGTGTTGTGGGATTACAGAACGTGGTGTGTGTTGTGAGATTACAGATCGTGGTGTGTGTGTGAGATTACAGATCACGGTGTGTGTGTGAGATTACAGATCGTGGTGTATGTGTGAGATTACAGATCATGGTGTGTGTGTGTGACAATACAGATTGTGGTGTGTGTTTGAGATTACAGATCGTGGTGTGTGTGTGAGAATACGGATCGCGGTGTGTGTGTGAGATTACGGATTGTGGTGTGTGAGATTACGGATTGTGGTGTGTGAGTGAGATTACAGATCGTGGTGTGTGTTGTGAGATTACAGATCGTGGTGTGTGTGTGTGTGTGACAATACAGATTGTGGTGTGTGTTTGAGATTACAGATCGTGGTGTGTGTGTGAGATTACGGATTGTGGTGTGTGTTGTGAGATTACAGATCACGGTGTGTGTTGTGAGATTACGGATCGTAGTTTGTGTTGTGAGATTACGGATCGTGGTGTGTTTTGTGAGATTACGGATCACGGTGTGTGTTGTGAGATTACGGATCACGGTGTGTGTTGTGAGATTACGGATCACGGTGTTTGTTGTGAGATTACAGATCACAGTGTGTGTTGTGAGATTACAGATCGTGGTGTGTGTGTGAGATTACAGATTGTGGTGTGTGTGTGAGATTACAGATCGTGGTGTATGTGTGAGAATACAGATTGTGGTGTGTGTGTGAGATTACAGATCGTGGTGTGTGTGTGACAATACAGATTGTGGTGTGTGTTGTGAGATTACAGATCACAGTGTGTGTTGTGAGATTACGGATAGAGGTGTTTGTGGTGATATTACGGATCGTGTGTGTTGTGAGATTACGGATTGTGGTGTGTGTGAGATTACAGATTGTGGTGTGTGTGAGATTACAGATCATGGTGCGTGTTGCTAGATGATAGATTGTGGTGTGTGCTGTGAGATTACGGATCGCGGTGTGTGTGTGTGTGTGTGTGTGTGTGTGTGTGGTGAGATTACGCAGTGTGTATCACGTCTCTTACACAGACGAGCAGAGCCGGGATGGGTGTGCAGTTCTTCACATGGATCATAGCCAGCAGGTAGGGCAGGTGTCCTTCTCTCGCTCCTGAGAAACACAACCTGCACAGAACAGATAATCACTAACCGATCCGACGTGACATCATCAGTGTGCTGTGAGCTCACACACGTCGCGTTTACCTGGAGGACGTGAACAGGTAGCCGTTAATCCCTCCGAACGTGGACAGAGCCACGGAGATGGGCATGACCCAGGAGAACATCCCCAACAGCTTCTCACCAAACGTCTGTAACGCACATCAACACACTCAGGTCAATTCAAGCGTTTAACTCAGCTCGTGCATCTGACCAATCAGAGCGGGGCTGTGTGGAGAGGGGGTCGGAGGTCACTCACCACAGCGACGGCGTTGGACGCGAGCAGCTCCTCGGGGGTCATGGAGGAGAAGTAGGCGATGTTGGTGAGAGTGTACACTAACGTGACCAGAGGAATGGAGATGTAGATTGCACGTGGTAGGTTCCTGTACAAAACACACAGCAGTGACGTATTTATTTCACTGTTTTTGTTCTCTCACAACCACCATATTATCTGAAAGTTAGCAAAAAGGCTTTAAGCTCCGCCCACTTCACAATACATCGAATTAAATTTATTTTTAAACTTGTTTTTCGAAATTAATTTTTTTTCCCAAAATCTCAGTTTCAAGATGACCTGAATTTCTCAAACTGATGATGGTTAGATTTATGACCGCTCTTATACTGAAAATGGTGTAGAATTTTTTAGGTGTATCTTCATGATTAAATGATAAATAAATGGCATAAATAAATAAATTAATTCCAAAACACAGTTCTGTTCACAAGGCAAAAAAAAAAAACAGTTCTAACATCCTCCAAAGATGAGATCTGTTGTTTTTCTAAAGTAGGAAAATGTACGAGTATTTAATTAGATAAAATATAAATTTTTGATATAAAGAACGCTTGTAAGAATATCAGCAGTCCACGGGCAGAGATTCCCTGCAGTCTGAGAGCAGGGCCTAGTCTCGGCCGGTGGCTGTGGTTGAGGACGAGGCCGCTGCTGAAGCGTGACTCACTTGCGTGGCTCCACCACTTCCTCGGTGACGTAGTTGAGGAAGTTCCAGCCGCTGAAGGCGAACGAGGCCTGCAGGAAGGCCAGAGCGATCTGCCCCACGGACGGGTCTCGGATAAACTCGAACGCTGCCTGAGGCTCCAGAGCGTCATAGTGCCCTACAGAGGGACAATAAAAAAATACAGTTTTGTGGATTGAAATATTTTCCTTACAAAACAATATCAGCTAAGCAAGAAAACCTGACAACCTTAAAACATTTCCAATGATGATATCTGCACTGGAGTAAACGATCAAATATTTACACTGCAGCATGAGCCAAACGTCTGTCTGTAAATGTTTAACGCATTAAAAAAAAAAGTTTCATTTTTAATACTGTTGTCATCTTGTGGGTTAATGTGTTCGTGTTGTGCACCTCCAGGCCACCGTACTTTACAGAATGTGTAGAAAATATAAGAAGGACAGATAGCAAGTGCAATTACAGCATACTAAAAAAAACAAAAACACATTTACGATATAAAACACGACAAGGTGGTGATGGTGATGAAGTGTTTTATTCCTCTTATACCACACACACACACACACACACACACACACACACACACACACACACATTCTCTATGCTCTATGCATGTTTTGCACATGTTTTTATGCTGCTGCTACTACCATGTTTACTACTACAGTATGTTTACACTATTATCTTTACTGTTTCTGTAGAGTGTCCTTCATGCAGGTCCCTGTGAATGAGCTGTTACTATAGAAACGAGAACGAGTGCATTGATATATGAACCTGCACTATTGTCAGAGCTGCTGTTCCTTCTGACCAATCATCATCCAGAAGTCAGCAGCGGCGTGGTATAAAACATCGTGGTATAAAATATCTGATATTCGAATAACAATGATGAAAGAAGATGGCGCCGCGGATTGTTGCCTCGGTCTATATTTCCTCATATTATAATTATTTGTAATTTTTATAATTATATGTCTCGCTGTCTAATTGGTGTGTGCGCTCTGGAAGCTTCATACATAGTCAAATTCCTCGGGAATAAAAGCTCCTTCTGACTCTGAAAAGGTGAAGAAAAGAAAAGAAAAGAAGAGAAAAGCTCCTTGCTCATGTGGGATAGATTTATAACTTTATAAGTGTAAAATTTATATCCTGAACTGATATATTTCTGTAACGCTGCTTTGTGGCAATGGCCGCTGTTAAAAGCGCTACACAAATAAAGCTGAACTGAACTGAAGAAAAGGAAACATCGCAGGTGGAAGGTTAATCTGATAATGAAGCGTCTACAGTCAAAGGCTTCACTCTTCACCATCGCTAATCCTCTTGTGTCGATAATGAAAAGTTGGACTATAATCGCTCAGTCAGTCTGTATTATCACAGTCACGCCAGCGCTCGAGCAATGGCGTGCGAAGTTTCCTCCTCTGTCTGAGAGAATCGTTCATCTGAACAGAAAGGCAGCTTCGGAGACTTTCTCCATTCTTTCAGTCGCTCGCAAGGCTTTTAAAGGTCATTCTCAGGGACGGATCAAAACCTCTCTGTTCTCTGAGAATAAACACGCAGAATAAACACGTGGACACTACAGCCATTCACAGACGCCAGCTGATTGTTTTCCAACACCTCCTGAACTGTTTTATTCCTCTTATACCATCGCAAGTTGGAAATTACGTGGAAAAAAAACTACACATCGCACTTTTTAATCCGTTTATAGTTACGTTTAATGTCAAGGAACGTCCGTGAAACTAGTGAGTTCCTGTTCTGACTTCTTTTATAGCAGCTATAAAGTCGTTCCCTCACCTGCCTCTCGTTTTCTCTGTCCTGAAGATGTCAGGAGACTTTAAAGTTACAGCTTTACCTATGACTGTCACAAAGCGCTGACACTGGAGACTCCTTCCACACTTTTCTCCTTACAGAAAACTTCATATCAACGAATAGACACGCGGTTTTTAATCCGTTTATGAGGAGCGTCTGGCACACGAGTAAACAATTTGGGGATTTTTACAATTTATATAAATGTAAATAAGAGTACAAATGCAATCAGCACACAAAGTGAGATATGCATTAAAAACGTACAAAATAAAATATTTCTGAAAATGTTAGAGGTGTGTACGTGTTGTGGATAATCACTCAGTAATCAGGAAAAAGGCTGGCAGTTTTTGTGTTCCAGTAAGTGGACATGGCATACTAATGAAACCTGGACTGTAATTTTTACCTCGGCATTATTTCGAGAAACAAAGCAGACGTCCTGGTTAACTGGTTAACAGCAGTCTTTTTGCTGACCTGTTTCTTCACTCCAGTCCAGGACACGTTGGTTATTAATTCACTGTGAGGTCAATAATAAATAAACGGAGAATAAAAAGCACGTGCTTGAACTCATTGCTCTTCCAGATGCAACTTCCTGCTGACCTGTAGCTAGTAATGCAGGTCATGTGACCTGGAGCGATAAAAGCTGTTTGTACTAGAGATTGAGTTGAAGATATGAAAAGACTTTGTTCATACATAGAGACACACACACACACACACANACACACACCCCAGATACGCACACATACCTTTGCAAATTTGGACCATGCCCACTACAATAATGAGAACAAGAGCGAGCAGTTTCCCGACGGTGAAGAAATCCTGGATGCGTGTGGCCCAGCGAACGCTGGAGCAGTTCACCCACGTCAGCAACACTGAGAGAGAGAGAGAGAGAGAGAGAGAGAGAGAGAGAGAGAGAGAGAGAGAGAGAGAGAGAGAGAGAGAGAGNACACACACACAGAGAGAGAGAGAGAGAGAGAGAGAGAGAGAGAGAGAGAGAGAGAGAGAGAGAGAGAGAGAGAGAGATTGATAAAGAAAAGACTCATACTTCAGTAAACTCACTCACACTGATATGAAACAAACACACATGTAAACACTGATCTTTTTACAAATGAATACATGGACGAAAAGAAATGTAACAATACAAACACACACCTTGTCTAGAGCTGTAATGACAGCATCAGTTACATTTCAATATCTATACCAAAATGATGACAAATCAATCAATCAATAATTCAATCTATCAATAGCAGTGTTGCTTTGCATTGCGCCATGTTTGCAACAAATCCAGCATTACACTCCTGAAGCATACCTGATCCCCAAATCCCACCTTCTCCTGAAAACAAACCTGTCCAACACGTGACTTTGTCACTCTTTTGTAAGGAAAGAAGCAAAAAGAGAAATAAGCAAAATTGTGGAGGAAGGATTGGTTGGAGAGAGGCAGACAGTGAGAGCTGTCTGTTCTGCCAAGAGAACTGAAGGTATAGTGCAAAAAAAGGTAACTATTTTTATACCGTGCATCGCCAGAAAACATGTTTGTATTTATTTTTGCTGTTCCTAACAAACATTTGGGTAGGACATGACAAATAATTTCTCATGAAAGCTTTATTATTACTGTGCTTTTATTCTGTCCTTTCACTCTCACACAAATAAACTGGATTCAGGGATCTGCTGCGCATGACAGCAGATGAATAAGATTGCTGCTCTGACTGGTTTTCATCACTAGTGGTTTACACTACATGATTCACTTCCAGGATGCGGCCAATTCCCAGAGGACTACATTAAAAAGTGGGCTGCTGAATGTTTCGGGATCGACTTGATCTTCCACACTGCAGTACTGAGAAATTATTACGGCACTGTTTCCCCAAAATCATCCTAAACCTCACGACCTCGTAGAAGGTTCAGTGTGATGCTCTCTCTAACAGTTAATCAATAAGCTTTCAGGGAAATTCCTAACATTGGATTTTTAGGGGTCAAGCTATCAAACATTATCAAGGTAGTAAATAAAAGAAACATCAAACATTACGAACATCGCAAACCCCAAATTTCCAACATGGCTCGGATTATCTGAAGAAGGCCATGGATAAGTACAGGAGAGTTTTACAGAGAGACTACAAGTGAACTGGAGACACTTTCTGCTTTCGACAGAAGCCATTATAATTACAGAGAGCCTCTCAATACAACTCAGTACAGTTCAGAACAACTCTCCCTCTCTCTCTCTCTCTCTCTCTGTGTGTGTCTCTCTCTCTGTCTGTCTATCCTGCTCTCTCACTGACTCATATTTCACTGTAGGCCACTGTAAAGCTTTGTCGGTTGTTGAAGTGTTATCACGTGTTTCGGGGGGAACGCATCATGGCGTGACGCAGTAATGAGAACAGCATGGCTAAATTTGGCCATGTGGCTCCAATTTCAGAGAGTAACGTTCAGGGAAAAAAAAAAAATCGGTCATATGGCATGTGATTTTCATGTCAGGACAGTGTCTTCCTGTCAGTCCTACAGGGTTAATTACAGGAAAGAAAAGAAACAAAGAGAGAAAGAGAGAGAAAGAAAGAAAGCATGGAGAAGAGAACAGAAGAGAATAGAAAAGAAAAAAAAACGAGTAAGAGAAGTAGAAAGAGAAAAGAGGAAAAGAAGTAGAAAGGAAGGCAGGCAGGAAGGAAGGAAGAAAAGGATAATGTGTACGAAGAAGAGAAGGGTTAAATGGGGAAAAAGACAAGAGATAAACTGGGAGAGTGAATGAGAAAAAAAACCAAAAGGAAATAGAAGAAGGCCAGAAAGAAAAAAAAAGAAGAAACAAAGACACAGTGTGACATAAGCAGGAAAAGAAAAAGAGGAAAAATAAAAAAAAGAGGGAAAGAGAATGAAAAGCAAGAAAATAATGAAGAGAACAGAGTGAAGGTGAGAGAAACAGGGCCTTACAGTGTGCTTTATTACCAAATGTTAATGAAAGAAAGGAAGAAAAGGAGGGATAGAGCAGAGAAAAAGGGATAAAGAAGAAGAGTTTAGCTTGTATGCACGTGCATGTGTTTAAGTCAGGTTTTCCCTTCTGCCTATTGGACACAATGTATGCGTAGACATGTTTTGTGTGTGTGTGTGTGTGTGTGTGTGTGTGTGTGTGTGTGTGTGTGTTCTTGTTCATTTGTGTGTGTGTGTGTGTGTGTGTGTGTGTGTGTGTGTGTTTTTGTATTCTGACTCGTTTGACAACAGCTCCAGTGGAGATCCGGTGTCTCCAGGGCCGGCTGGTGCCATGAATCCAGCAATGCAGCAAAGTACACTGGGTAAAGGGGACACGGCTTCCCCCTTCTCATCCATCACTGCCTGGTGCTGCCCGCCCACACACACACACACACACACACACACACACACACACACACACACACACACACACACACAGCTACATGCAAAATCACTTAACATCCACACAAAAACCGGGAATTAGTCAGGATCTCAATACAAACTGCTTTCGAATGACAGCCAGATAAACACACACACACACACACACACACACACACACACACACACACACACACACACACACACACTGCTAACAGCGTGCTAGTTGCCACTGCTCTTGTCCTCGATTCTTTACCTCTCACGTGAATTTCATACACCTGTGAATTTTCATACACCATATTTGTGTATTTATTTTGACAGCCTGTGCCCTCTTTAGTCTTTGTGATGTGCCTAAATTATCTGATGTGGCCTGTCCACCTCAGGGTCCAAAGTGCTGTGAGATGCTTTTCTGCTCACCACGGCTGTAAAGAGTGGTTATTTGAGTTACCGTAGCCTTCCTGTCAGCGATCCAGTCTCCTCTATTCTCCTCTAACCTCTGTCATCTGCAAGACGTTTACGCTTGCAGAACTGCTGAATGTTTCTAGGTTTCTGAGACTTTTGTCCGTGAAAGTCCCAAGAGATCAGCAATGTGAGAAATATGCTGTCTGACAGGAACAACCATGCAACGGTCAGTCACTGAGACAATACACGCGACAGTACACGCAAAAGAAAGAAGGAAAGAGAAGGAAGAAAGATAACCCTCCCATCCTCAGGAAGAAAAGCGATGACTTTTAGACCAAAACACACTGCTCAGATAATATGAAGGAGTTTAATTAATAGTGTTAATGAAATTATTTTGTCTTCATTCTGTTTCAAGGGTGTGCAAACTTTTGCACTCAACTGAGTCAAAATGATGAAATTGATGGTTTTATGCAAAATTCTACAGCCATCAAAATGATATCTAGCCTCCTTCATATGTCATTAAAGTGATGTCACTTCCTCAGGTTGTAACTCTAGAGCTGTTGGCTCTCAGTGAAAATCAGACCGAAGTCACTAAAATGTCCAGTGCCGTTTATATGGCTTTAAAAAAATAAACACTTCCTATGCCATACGTGCACGTGGATCCTCCTCTCACGATTCTGAAATATCCGCCAGGTGCTTCGGCTGCGTCTCGCTTCCTCCATTCATGTCTCACTTCATTTCCCTCTGTGTGCTGTATCCCGAAAGCGGAAGTTTATCAACAGCAGCCAAATGGAGTTAAATGAACTCAATGCTAATGAGAGCAGAATTTCAATGAAGCTCTGACTGCTCTGGTGTTTCTGCTGCCAAGCCAGAAAAGCACTCAGGCCAAAAGTGAAGAGGGATTTCCCAAAGTGGCTAATTGACCCATAAAACCTACAAAAGACTCAATAAATAAGATGGGAGAGCTTGGCTTGGAAACTCTCGGTGGTCTCGGCCTGCTATACGGAGGACAGACGAGGGTCGACAAACAACAGCAAAGTCGTTTCAAATACCACGACGCGTTTCCGGAAACGATTTGTGCTGATTATAATAAACAGATAGAATTTTACTGGAGTGAACGGACATGTTGTGTGTGTAGTGTGTTTATGAGCTGTGTGTATTGTATGTACGATGTGTACGGGATGTATGTATTGTGCGCATATGTGCTGTGTGTATTGTGTGCTGTATGTGTAGTGTGCATGTGATGTATTTATAATGTGTGTATGTGCTGTGTGTGAAGTGTGTGCTGTATGAGTAGTGTGCATACTGTATGTGTAGTGTGTATGTGATGCATGTATAGTGTGTATGTGCTGTGTGCAGTGTGTGTGTGTATGTGCTGTGTGTGAAGTGTGTGCTGTATGAGTAGTGTGCATACTGTATGTGTAGTGTGTATGTGATGCATGTATAGTGTGTGTGGTGCATGTCTAGTGTGTGTGTACATGCTGTATGTGTAGTGTGTATGTGCTGTATATATACTGTGTATGTGCTGTGTGCAGTGTGTCTGTGTGTATGTGCTGTATGTGTAGTGTGTGCTGTATGAGTAGTGTGCATACTGTATGTGTAGTGTGTATGTGCTGTATGTGTAGTGTGTGTGGTGCATGTGTAGTGTGTGTGTATGTGCTGTATGTGTAGTGTGTATATGCTGTGTATATAGTGTGTATGTGCTATGTGCAGTGTGTGCTGTATGATAAGTGTGCATAGTATATGTGTAGTGTGTATGTGATGCATGTATAGTGTGTGTGGTGCATGTCTAGTGTGTGTGGTGCATGTCTAGTGTGTGTGTACATGCTGTATGTGTAGTGTGTATGTGCTGTATATATAGTCTGTATGTGCTGTGTGCAGTGTGTGTGTGTGTGTGTATGTGCTGTATGTGTAGTGTGTGCTGTATGATTAGTGTGCATACTGTATGTGTAGTGTGTATGTGATGCATGTGTAGTGTGTGTGGTGCATGTGTAGTGTGTATGTGCTGTATATATAGTGGGTATGTGCTGTATGTGTAGTGTGTATGTGCTGTATGTGTAGTGTGTGTGTGTATGTGCTGTATGTGCAGTGTGTGCTGTATGATTCGTTTGCATTCAATGTGCAATAAGCAATATGTGCTGTATGTGTAGTCTCTCTCTCTCTCTCTCTCTCTCTCTCTCTCTCTCTCTCTCTCTCTGTGTGTGTGTGTGTGTGTGTGTGTGTGTGTATAGCTTCAGTCAATGTATCTAAAAGATTGCACAAGTGTGCATTATTATGACACAGCAGCCTAATAGAGCTCTTATGAATCAAAAACAACTCTTACCCAAGGCAGACAAAGTGCTGTCCAGGACGCCCTTTGTGCTGATACGACAAAATAACAATAGCAATACAAATAAAGCGCGTCACGCAAAGTGCACAACCATGCGTAACCATGACAACGCTTTTACCAGCGCTAACTGGCTAGTCTAGCCTAGCTTGCTGTCTAGATCAATAGATTCAACAGATGGAACACATCTACAGTTAAATGGCGACGTCACGTCACGTAGAGCTGCACGTCCCAAGCATACACACGCTCTTACTGTTAGCTGGAATATCAGCTATGACATATTTTTGTTGTAAATCTCCTCATTTTGCTCTTGGTGTCACTCACAGCTGAAAGTTTTTTTTTAAAGCTGCTATATTCCCAGAGGATTGCATGTGAAAATGCACGCTGTGTGAAAGCAGCCTCATGTCTGCTGATAAGCCCGTCCCAGACTCTGTACAGCGCTCTGTAAACTGAACGGCCCGATTTCCACCAGGGAAAGTTGTGTTTCAGAGAAAGATCCTTTGCACATTAATGTCAGAAAAGAGGCTGTAAAGTGGCCATATAGCTCAGTAACACACTGTCTGGATAAGAGCCAAGTACAAAAACATTCTTTAAGTGGTGCGTCACACTGGAGCTGTACAGTGGAGAGTCAAACACTGTGTGTAGAGTTTACATTCCAGCTTCATGGAATCACCACACATTAGTGAGTCGACTCGCGTAGAGGCCCACATCCTCCGCTGCTTTGCACTGATGCATGTGAACATTGTGTTAAATACTCTAGAACGTTCTTTACATAAAGCTTTATGTGCAGGGATATCTACATTCTGAGCCATAAATCACATGTACATCAATAAACAAATAAGAACGCACAACTGAACTTAATACACAAGTTTTAAAACACATCTCTGGAACTAGGCTTATAGTATACACACGCACTCTTGCAGGAAATCCTGAGCTTGACCCCTAACCCCTGACCCCTAACCCCTAACATACATTTCTACTGTATCATCAAGGCCCACATGGATACTGTGAGGAAGTAAAATATCACTATATGTAATAGTTTGCTGCATTTCAATATGTTTAATGTTTTGATCAAAAGTTATGAAAAGCCTCAAGAAATAAAACTTTGAATAGATGCAGCTGAGTGCATAAGTTTGCACCCCCTGCCTCTCATGTCGCCTTCAAACCCAATGAAAGCGCTGTTTCGTGTTCCAGCCTTCTAGATTCTCTAGATTAGAGTTTTCGTTTTGAGACGCAGCTCATGGCGATAATCACGACGACAGCGTAAAGTTTTAAAAGAGGCTGAGCTTGTTAGTGTGTGTAAAATCTCTAAACTGTAATTATCTAATCATTTATTCACTGACTCTAGCACCGAACATCACCGACTCTGGGCTCCAGTGATTTTTTTCTACGCTCAACTGGCAAAGGTTTGTGTTTTACCAGGACATTCTCAGCCCTGTACGCTCCTCAGACGATGCCTTTTTGGGTTGTTTAATTGCGTGCAGTGTGAAAGCCAACAGCAAACAAACCAAAAGTATCCATTTCACCCTACAAAGTAAATCCCAAAGGATTTGGCCCTGGAAGCAGCTGCTAAAAGCAGGCAGAGTGCAGGAGACAGTGCAGGAGACAGTGCAGGAGACAGTGCAGGGGACAGTGCAGGAGACAGTGCAGGGGACAGTGCAGGAGACAGTGCAGGAGACAGTGCAGGGGACAGTGCAGGAGACAGTGCAGGGGACAGTGCAGGGGACAGTGCAGGAGACAGTGCAGGGGACAGTGCAGGAGACAGGGCAGGCAGAGTGCAGGGGACAGTGCAGGAGACAGTGCAGGAGACAGTGCAGGGGACAGTGCAGGGGACAGTGCAGGGGACAGTGCAGGAGACAGGGCAGGCAGAGTGCAGGGGACAGTGCAGGAGACAGAGCAGGGGACAGTGCAGGAGACAGTGCAGGAGACAGAGCAGGAGACAGAGCAGGAGACAGTGCAGGGGACAGTGCAGGAGACAGTGCAGGAGTGAAATGTGGTTCGTGTGTAAAGGATGACCTTCAGGACGGTGTTGTGTTTGGGTCAGATCGCCTGCTGTGTTTTGGTGTGTGTTAGTGTGTTTTTGTTTCATGGTGTTCTAGTTGTTTCTTGATCCAGCTGGAGAGGAGTGGGAACACTGTGTTTGTGTGTTTGTGTGTGTTTGTGTTTGTGTGTGTGTGTGTGTGTGTGTGTGTGTGTGTGTGTGTGTGTGTGGGGACAGAGTGCACCAATGTGACCTTGTCACATTCACTCAGAACATTCAACAGGGGAGGGCAAGACTCTCTTTCTGCCT
>CM074969.1:2012155-2039445 GCA_037577455.1 Pangasius macronema | reverse complement strand
CATTACTCTGGACTGTTGACCCCAAGTACTTAAACTCCTGTACCTTCTTCACCTCTTCACCCTGTAACTTTACTGTTAAATCCAGATCTACCCATTGCATAAATTTCAAGTTTGAAAATAAAAAAATAATACACTTATATTCATTTATATTCTCATAATGAGAAATGTTAGATCAATCTGATTGTAACTCTGCGTACATTCTGCAAACATGTGCGCATTTTATTTTTATACGGTCTTTCAAAAAGCTCCAGCAGTCTTTTGTAGAGAAGTCTGGAGAGTATTTTCTTCCTCTACTGCTCCATAAGACGTCTCCTGAACACTGATGTGGACTCTTTGTTCTCTGAGAGACGGAACGAATTTAAAACTCAGCAAGGTGCTCGTGAGTCCCAGCAGAGGAAAGAATAAAAGACTGAAGGTGAAGCGTGTCCAGTGTCTCTATGCTCTCTCACTGGAACATCTCTGTTTATCTGCTTCTTTGTCATTTTAGTGATGAACCTGCCTCAGGACATTCTCCGGTCTCGCACCATCGATGTCCCGAAGGTAATAACAGAGCCTCTAAAAACTGCTCCCGGCGATAAAATGGACCTGAACAGCATTAAAATGTTCCAATCCATTCCAATCTCTTTCTATTTGTTAAAAAGGAAATGTTGTACTAATGCAAAGCCTCTCCTAAGTAACACATTCGCTTAGAGCACTGAACGAAAATGAGATGCAGATTCATTCGGACATTCAGTCTTATTGATTCATTCATCAGGGACTAATTCGTGTAGGTATAGTCAGATATTAAAGTAGACAGGACTTGGTTTTGTATCCTGCTCTGCATAACGAGAGAGAGAGAGAGAGAGAGAGAGAGAGAGAGAGAGAGAGCGAGAGAGAGAGAGAGATATGGCTAAATGAGGTTGTGAGAGAGAAAAAGAAAAAAAGATACAAACTAATGCACAGAATACGAACAAATTAATTCGTAAAATCGTTTGCAAGAGCCTTTACTCAAGAACTGTGGAATTCATGAAAATCCAGGAAGCTCAGAAAAACCTTCTTATCCTACGTTTTGCTCCTGAGTTTGTGTAGATTTCCGGGAACCTCGACAGATCGCCTTCAAATCGTCGATGAGTTCTGGCGAGTTTATATCCAGATTACGCTTACGTCATGTTTAAATCGTTTATTTACTCAAATTAAACAAAAACTGAAATTCAGTTGCTTCACTTTAAAGCAGTTCCAAATCAAATCCATAAATAACGACCAAGAAGACTAGCTGGTCGATTAGGGCAAAAGTAATGGTGCCCTCTAAAAGGAGAAAGGGTTTGCGCGTGTCTATGGTAGCTGAGTCACTGCCATGGCTGAGCTGCATTACTGGAAGACTTAGCGAAGATTTCCACCGAGCTCAGGAGGCGCTTTCTCACCATTTAGGTGTCAGTTTACCTTTTATGGAGTTTGTCTAGTGCTTGAACAGGATTAGCAATTTACAGCTAATCGGTGTTTCTAATCGTTAAAATGTTTTAGCTTGGCGCGGTTTGAAAATATTTATACACAAATTTACTATAAGATTGATTGATGTACGCTGTACACAGTGCTCAGGCGGTGCGCAGTCATACATCATAACCAGCGTTAAGCCCGAGCGGACGAAACCAGCACAGACGAGTACGTTATTATTATCCAGAACACAGACTGAGCTGAGGACAAAAGCCAAAAAATACACAAAAGAGAGAAACTTCGGAAATTAGGAACAAGCCAACAAGTCTCAAGAGATGCTACAAATAATGATGGAAGCCGATGAGTGAGACATAATGAGACAAATGATAAGGTGCGAACGATGATAATGAGATGTGGACAAGCTGTAAGACAAAATGCCTTTGTTTTTTTTTTAAATCACATTTTCCTTCCAATTTGTTCATCTGAAAAATTTCCACTGTGTTTTGGGAATGAAGTAGCCACAGCGGCCATCTGCAGCCAGAACTTTTCAACTTCATCTCTACATCCGTCACACAGAGAGAAAAGTATTCACCCCTTTTGTTTACCGACTAAAAAAAGAGTCACTTCCTGCTTTGGTAATTGCATTTTTATTCAGGAATCTTACGTTTAACTCACACTGCAAAATAGCAGCTAATTGCTGCGAAGTTTCGTGATGATGTTTTTAACAGGAGGGAGGCTGATTAGGAGACACTCCATAATCAGCTCAAGGCTCAAAAAACAAGTATTTTTTAAAAAAAAAAAAAAGTAGTTTCACTCATTAAATTCCTGCAGATCTCTCTCTGATTCGGGGCACACCGCGGGTGAACTGAGCTCCAGGCAGATCTTCAGCGTAAACAGCGAATATGAAATGCAAGGCACATGTGGAGACTTGGCTTACTTTTAAACGCACATTCTATAGAGTATATATTTTAAAGCAAATGATAGTAAAACGAGCCAACAACATGCTCTCAGACTACTCCAGTGAATTGTGGGTGGAAAAAATTATTATTTTAAGAAGTTAAAAATTAAACCTGTACTATAAGACAAAAATCTACAGAAAAATAGGCTTTGGCCGTAAACCTCTTGGTCTAGAATCTGATTTTTAAGAAAGCGGTGAGATGCTTATAGGAGAATTTCTTAAAACTGACATTTTTATCATCAGATGAAATAAAAGTAGGCGCTTTTGAGGAGGTTTGAGGAGGTTTCTGTAGGTTTTTCCACTTTCAGTTAACAGATAAAAGCTTCAGAAGTGAAATAACTTCCACATCATGATCAAAAATGAATCATCTGAGTCATGTAAAGCAGCACACTCAGATCACTGAGCGCTCCTCTGCCCGCTGGAGAGCTTTAATCTGATGTTTAATCTGATCTTTACACACGGATCGTGCTAAAACTACATCTGTTTCTATCCCTGATGCAGAAAGTCGTTTGAATTAGTCCAGTTTTAAAAGGCGTCTGAACCTGCGGAGGTCTGAAGTGTCATCTCTGACAACGATCTGAAATATTACTCGACAAAATCTGATCATTTGCACACTGCTACATAATTTACTCATTATTTGGGGTACTTTTTGGGGATTTTTTTTGCATTTTAATTAGTGTAGATCTTTCTAAAATCATGTGACCCATTTAAAAATACATCAGTCCCATAGACCTATTTGTGCCTATTTGTTAAAAAAAAAAAAAAAGATATATTTCTATCTGAACTAGGGATTTTTACTGAAAGTTAAACTAGCATATAAAAAAGGCCACAAGTAGGCACAGAGCCCTCAGGGTTAATCTACGGCTAAGGTTAATCCCAGTCCAGGAAACTGGCCCATAAACTATTTTTATCCAAAGCAAGACAGAATGTGTGGGGACGACCGTAATTATTAATCGCACCCAGTGTTCCTGGGACAGACTCGGGATCCACAGGGACCAGGATAAAGGAGTAAGAAGCTGAAAATGAATGAATGAATGAATGAATGATGTAACCAAGGAAGAAGCACGACCAGGGTCATGGGTATGCAAATTAGCTCTCACTCGTAAAATATTTCAGCAATACAACAATATTCAGAAAGGACAATGCAAACCATTTGTTCCATTACTAATATCTTAATTGTTTTTTTTGTTACTTATAAATAGTTTTGCTACTGATGAAGGAACATCTAACAGATTAAATGTCTTTTATATATATATATATATATATTGTGCTAGGGGTGTCCAAACTTTTGCACTCAGCTGTACTTGTATCCAGCAGGTGGCAGTACAGAGTCATGCTTTTATTTTTAAGTCCACATCAAGGACACGTGGCATCATTCTGTATAGTTGAGGCTTAGAGCTGAAGATGATGTAATAATATCTGTACGAATATGCAAATATTATTATAATTATGCAAATTAGTATACAACCAGAATACCTCCATCTATTCTCTCTCTCTCTCTCTCTCTCTCTCGGGTAATCTTTCAGTTTTCCAGCTGTATTTTGAGCTGTACTCAGTTCCTCTATAGTACTTGATTTTCCCCCCAGTATTCCTTTTTGTCTGTAATTTTTCTTTTCATTTTATTCATTATTCTTTGCTTCTCACTGTCACTTGATACCAGCGCAGGAACTGTCTGCACTCTCATTCACCTCTCTCTTTTCTCTCTTTTTAATACGTTTTTTTTTTCCCTTTTTCATTTCATTTCATGTGTGGTTTTTGGGTGTCACTTCCACTTTGGCTGTTGCTTGTCTGCACTTTGTTGTCATGGTAACCTCTCTGAACGAATCCAAATGTCCACAATGAGTCCTCTCTGCGCGCCACGAGGCAGCGAAGGAGGTCAACCGCTTTCCTAATTATCTGAGACGAGGTCATGGTTCAGTGAGCAGGTCATCGTCTTGCAGTCGCAGTCTGGATGATATGGTTTTGATTTACATCCTTTTGCTTTTAGATCAGATTTAAAACCAGCACATATACCGTGGACACGGGGGTATTCGGGTCATTTGGTGATCCAGTGTGGGGCTTTGTGTATGTGTGTATGTGTGTGTGTGTGTGTGACAGAATGCATTTTTGAGCTTGTGGGATGTGAAAACAAAATGTCAGCCTCCACCTCCACCTCTCCACTCCACTGCATTCCACCCCCCTCCAACCTGATCGTGTTAGTGTGAGGAGCACATGGTGTGTGGGTGCGTACAGATGGCCGAACCTCTGGTACAGGTAAGTTCGGTAGTTTGTACGAATGTTTGTGTCGTCACACTAAGTTGTGACTACCCCTCGCCCACACTGGCCGCGGTCACCAACGCTGTAATCCAGGGCACTTTGATTGGGGGTTCAGTCATCTGAAATAATTTGGGCCATGAATATGACACACATGTTTAAAGAAAAACTCCACCCTGAAGCACAGATCACATGTTTATAATGAAATATGTGTGATGTGTTTAGCAATTGTACATCACTCTGATGTCACAGAGTGACACTGTTATTGCTAGGTCAGTTCCAATGGCATTTCATTTTAAAAATGAAGATACACCTCCCAGAATGCACTGCGGCTGTACATCACGGTTGCACTCGGAGTTACAGCTCGGCTAGTTAGCAATCTAGAAGATTACGAGTGCGATGTATCTTCGATGGTGGTATTAGCATGAAAGTTCCAAGCTTTGGAAGCTGATCTGTTTGAGCAGATCTGATTGTAGAGATGAGAGAGCTGGACAGATTAAAGCGCTGCTGCATCGTTCTCGTTAGGTAGAGATGACATCAGGGCTAATGCCTCATTCAGTTTACCTCAGCAGTGGGAAGCTGGAACTCGTTTGAGCTACAAAGTGGGGAAAAAAACATGGACACCTTCACATTCATCTTTTGTTAGCAACAAGCTAACCAGGTGACTGTGATGAGTGACCTTTTCCTCTGACTGTACAGTCAGTGTTACAGGTTTAACGAGAGAATATGTCTGTGTGTTGATTGATCTAAAAACAAACATTTGTATTTAAAGGTAAGAAGTGCCAGTTTGTTTACTGTTGATGTCACAAGGTCTTGGGTTTCTCTGTAGGAATTCCAAGTTTTCTGTGTTTTTTTCTGGTCTGAGGTCGGAAATTACGTGTTAGGACCTTTAGTCAAATGCAGCGTAAATCCCACTGCACACTATCAGCATGGCATTTTGGGTAATGCCATAAAGAAACTCTCAACCAAAGAAAAGTTTAAACTAAAAGACTCGTTATAAAATAAACTGGACGTCACTGAAGATCATGTTAATTATAAAAAATAATCAGCGAGACGTTCAGGGTTAACCAGGTCATTGTTTTTTGTTTGCTTAATAAAGAACTTCATTAACGTTAATAAGTCTCTCGAATGCATCAAGCGCTGCTTAATCAGTGCCTGAAATATATTCATTCATAATCGTGAAGGAGTTTTAGTGTTTATCTCTACTGCAGCTAAAGGATTCGTCCTTCAGGATACTTCACAATTTCTCTTATTATCGATTTCTCGTGAGCTCTCTAAAAGCACATTTAGGTTTTCCCTTCCCACAACAACTTCTTCTTAGCTCTCTCATCTTGTCCGTCACGTCATCTCACGTCATCTCATGCAAGGACACCGGCTGTTTCATGTGCTTTGTTTTGAAGAGTCCTTGACGCTGTAGCACTCTTGCTTTCATGTCTATAACATGCTAATTCATGAGTATGAACGAGACCGAGGAGTGAGTGGGCTTCTGTTATTCTTGCTGGTACACGTTCCCACCTTTTACACGTTCAATATTGTCATACGACATGGAAAAAAAAAACCTTCTCTGCTTCAGGGACTTGAGTGAACATCTCTTCATTAATTAGAAGACCGGAGAGATTTGCACTACAATTAAATTCATGATCCTACATCCAACAAACTCAGTTAAGCTTCCCGGTTGCAGTGATTATCTTCCATTATGTGCACAGGCGTGCTTGTTCAGAACACGGCACCACACATTTCATTTGCTTATCTATAGGCTGATTATTATTTGGCCCTCGTGGAAGCAAAAAAAAAAAAAAGAGTGGATCTCTTATCCACAGTGAATACAGTCATTCATCTTCTGGAAGCGTGCTGTCCATCGACTTTTGTTCAGACTGTGTTAACCGTCTGTCTGAAAGGTTTTCCCTCAAATAGACGTTTCTGAAAAATCGCTTCTGTATCCGATGAGTAACGATGGCCCGTCGCATGACTAATCATACAGGTTTTCTCCTACAGCATCAGGAGGATTTGAGCAGTTCTATCCATAGAGGACACTCAGGTGCTTGCTCTGTCCCTTGTCCCCTCTCGCTCCTGGCAGGTCGGACCCTGTGCACCATCTGACTCCTGCAACTCTTCCAGAATCTCCCCAAATTTCCCCACAACACCCCACTGCTGTGTTCTCTCCACTGGCTTCCTGTAGCTGTGTGCATCAGATTGAAGACGCTCATGCTTGCCTAAAAAGCCTGAAAGCACATACCGCACCGCTCTCCGAGCCTCTAGCACGGCTCGACCGGACTCACTATCCAAGAAGAAGATGATCAAGCTACAAGGAAGACTCTTCTCGGTGGTCGACTCTAAATACTCACGTGGTGGAATGAACGTCCATTTACATTAAATCTTTCTGGCTGATACTTTAATCCAAAGCAACAACAGAGACATGTACAGTTCTGAAGGTTAGGTGTCTTGCATAAAACAACAGTGGCAGCTTGGTGATGCTGGGATTTGAACTCACAACCTTCCGATCAGCCATACAGCTGAGTCACAAACTCACAAATTCACCAAGCATTGTGTGTTTTCTTTTCTTCCTGGCCTAGTGAACTAGCAAAAGGATGTTCTTTTATTTTGCCCCATTTTCTCCACACTTTGGTCACCCACCAGTCAGCTCACCCCTACCAACCAGGGAGGGTGAAGGCTAACACCATTCCTCCAAGATATGTGAAGCCATTCAACCACATCTTTTTCCGACTGCAGCGTAACACACTTGGAAGAAAGTCCTATCCGTCCTCTTCCAGATACATGAGCTCACAGATGCCAATGACTGGCCAGCGCTGTTGTGATTGACAGGGGAGAGAGAGCATGTTCCTCCACCCAGACAGCTCGGCCAAGTTTGATCTCTTGGCTCTTTTGGCATCTTCAGGATTTGAATTCACAATCTCCCAATGACAGGTTGAACGCTTTTCCATTGCACCACTCGGGAGCCTTTCCGAGGACGTTTTGAATAGAGACTATAAAGCATTTCTTTGAGGCGTTCTGCAAAAGGTCGTCTCCTACTGTGAAAGTGGATCTAATCGTTCTTTAGTCTCTATACTCGCTCCTTGTGTCAGTTTCCACTCCCACCACCTCCTCGGCTCATCCCTACTATTAACGCCTCCAACCTAATTCTCTTTAAGGGTGATCTTTCAAATCAGAAAGAAGCCATAGTTCTCTCCGTTACAAATGACATGCAAAGTGTTATCTGGTCAGTTAAGGGTTCTTCACGTCCTTGCACTCTTTCTGATTGACAAACACTCAATTGTAGAGATATACATAGATAGATCTACGTTTAAGCGTTCTCCAGAAGGACAAGTGAAGGATGTTTAAGGGAAAAATGTCTAGATTGAACATTTTCTCATGGCTCTTATGGAGTTCATGGACTTTCAGAATATATGCTGTCAAAAATGTAATCAGGTAATTGGTTTAAAAAAAAACAAAAACAAAAAAAACAACAGCAATCATGGACATTCAAATGTGGCCTACGCTGATTATAATTTTTTTGTGAGGTTACATAATCCAGATTGCCCACACTCATACACACACACACACACACACACACACACACACACACACATGACTGGGTGTGTATTAAACAGCGCTCTACAATTACCGACCCTTTCATTTAGTGAACGTATTCGTGTGTGGTTATAACCAGCCTCTGACAGGTGTGTACATGGAAACCACCTGTTTGGAAGTGCGCTCTTGTTTGCTCGAGTGCTCGTATACTTGCCTGATTCCTGGCTTCAGTAACAAAAAAGCTCTAAACAACCGACATGTGCCTGATCCTGGCTTAACGTCGAGGATGAATCACTTGGCGACTTGCCAAACGAAACAAAAGCCAGAAATTCATCGGCATGCAAGGCGACTCGTGCGAGTTTCACTTACTCTTCAACCACAACGCTGTTGAGTTCTGTATCCTAATTGCTCAGAAGGTGTTGATTAATTTTCTATAACAGCAGCTCTGACTGTAGCTCCAGATCACAGGGTTATATTAATGTGCTGGTTCTGATACAGTATTGTTTCTATAGCAACAGCTCATTCGCAGGGACTTGTACAGCGAACACTTGGCATAATCAAACTCTAATTATAAATTAGAATTAGATTATTTTTAACTCAATGATCTGGTGAAGTTTTCTGTAAGGAGATGTTTGTTTCACATTAATGGAAGGAGTCTCCAGTGTCAGCGCTTTGTAACAGTCAGTTACAGTCTTCAGGACTGTGAAATTTTTGTGGTTTCTTGGTAACATGACAAGCTGTGTTTTTAAAAAATTTTTTTAATTAATATCAAGAGAGAAAATAAAGAGATGCTGGTGAGGGAATGGCTGTTTATAGCTGCTATAACGTAAGTGAGAACAGGAACTAACAATGTAACTATATTATTAAATGTAAGTATAAATGGATAAGTATAATGTGTCAGTCTTTAATTAATAAAAAAGTCATTGTCAGCAAATTACTGTGGTTTAAGAGGAAAATAAAACACTTCAGGATGTTCTTTTCCAGGAAATAATGAACATCAGGCTGGGAACAGTGACTCTGCTGATTATTTTCCTATAATGGCATTCCCAAAGGGTTTCATTCCTTATACACGTTACAGCACATCAGCTCAGCTTTTCCTACTTTTTGTTCGGGAACATTTAAAGTAACTGTGTAATCAGTGCCTGTGCCAATTTCCAGGAAGAAATGTCAAATGATCTTGACTAGCAGAGAGAGAGAGAGAGAACTGAATGTGATGCTCGACTATTTAACAACCATCTCTGTGCTGAGATTCTTCTGGAATCTCTCAGTCCTGCTCTCACGAGAAATTTGTCCAAACACTATAAGAGATTGTAAAGTGGCCTGGTGGAAGAAATGTAAAGCTGTCAGATATAGTGGGGCAGACGTCAGATATAAAGACTGCACTGCATTGTTCCTTGATCTAAAATCTGCCGTTTGACATCACGTTCACTAACGTACTAATTTCTCCCAGAGTGAAAGTGATAAACTGCTCTGTGCATCTAAGATCTGGGATAAGACGACGTAGTCTGTTCAACTGGACCGCATTCACACGCCACGGGACTGACATCTGATCTTACGGATTAGAGGATTAAACCTCCACGTGTGCTTTGTGTTGTATAAACTCGTCTCAGACGCCTTCCGTGCGAACGCCACCGAGAAGTGGTGGAGTGAACGATGCGCAGCCGGACCTGTCCTTTCGGCACGAGGCACCTCATTAGATCTGACCTTCTCCAGTTCTCATTTCAGTTCTCAGATTTGAAAAAAAAAATAAAAAGAAACACCTCCTTATCTGTCAGGGTGTTGCTGCTCTGTGCTGAAAAATACCAGCATGCTATAGGAGGGAATATATTCACGTGTGGTCTTAAGGAAAGCTTCATCTCGGATCATATGGAACGTAGAGAACGCATGGCACGTGCATCAGATTCGAGTTATATATAACTAAAATATAAGGCATGTAGAATGTGAAAAAGCTTCAGCCATTAGCAGCATGGTAATGAGAGACAGGTTTTGCATAATGGCGAATTAATTAAAGCCACACACCCGTCCAATTACACGCTGGCCAAAAGGTCTCTCTTAGTGTGATACTGTAATTTAATTTCCCAATGAATCTAATCAGTGTCAGTCACTTGAGATTTTTTTTGGAAACTGTTCTAGAAAATAGCAGCAACGTCACTGTGTTGCATTGTGTTTTATAGACAAGTTGATCTGAATACCAATGAGCCCTGATAGTGAATGAGTGCCACGTAGCTCACCATACACTCGCACCCTGAGGGGCTCTGACAGAACAACTGAGTTTCTTCCCAGCATTGAATAATAATAAAAAGTCTCTCCAGAGCAAGAAGACAAAGAGTTCTGAATTACAGCTTTTTTTCTAAAGCAGTTCATTTGCACTGGTCTGGAAGAACAGAGTCATGTCTAGGGGTGAAACGATTCTTACGATTCGGATCGATGGATCGGTATAAAAGGCAAAAAACATAACCTGATTATTATAAAGAAAAAAGACAGATAACCGGTGTGTAAAAAATACACTAGCGAGATCATTTGCCGTAACTCTGATACTTTTGAAACAGACTTCATACATAATCATCATTCACAAGTTAACAGAACACCTTCCCCAGATTCAGTTAAATATTAGGAAATAAAATCACCTGGTCTTTTCCCAGTCTTCATGTGTCCAGTGTGGGCGAGTCTGTGCCTTCTAGGATCACATTCTTGCTCTTGGCTGACAGGAGAGGAACCTGATGTGGTCTTCTGCTGTTGCTGTTGTTTGATGTGTTGTGCATTCTGCGATGCTTTTCTGCTCATCACGGCTGTAAAGAGTGATTATACGAGTTACTTCAGACTTCCTGTCAGCTCTGAACAGTCTGCTCATTCTCATCAACAAGGTGTTTCAGCCTGCAGACCCTCGGCTCACGTGATGTTTTTTTTTTTCCATCATTCTGTGTAACTCTAGAGACTGTTGCGTGAGGCTCTTGACCTGTATCTGCATGATATTATGTGTTGTGCTGCTGCCACATGATTGGCTGATTAGATAACTGCAAAAATGAGCAGGTTTAGGAGCAGGTGTTCCTATTAAAGCGGACAGTGAGTGTATGTTATTCATTCATCTTCAGTAAGTGCTTTATGCAGGTCATGTGGGAGAACGTGCATGGACATGGGGAGAACATAGACAGCTCCACACTGACCTGAGCTCAGGATCGAATCAGGGACCCCAAAATGTATTTATTTATTTATTTACAGTGTGAAAAGGATTCAGTGATCCTGACCCCTTCTGCTCTCTGGACCTGCCTGGTCCATCCTGATGCCCTACTTCTGGTTGGAGTTCTCATCACTTGGAAATCACTCGCTGTTGCTGAGGATGGACTCACATGGACAGTCTGAAGATACGTGAGATTACTGAGGACGGTGCCACTTCGAAACCATGAAGATGGCGTTGGACTACAGCTGCTATGAGAGCTTTATTACTGCAATTCCCATGAACAGTTTTGCGCTCAAGTCTCCATCAGTGAACAGCTGATAACTTCAACAAATCAGACTTCTGGTGAGAACTGTACTGAATTTCCTGGTTACAGAATTGCACCTTTTGTCCATGCAGCACACAGTCATGGAAGGGAATTGTTTATAATCGCACTTACTGAGTCTGGTTCCTCTCAAGGCTTCTTCCTCATGTCGTCTCGGGGAGTTTTTCCTCACCACCGTCACCTCTGGCTCGCTCATTAGGGAAACATTTATAAATTTAAAAGTTATATCTGGATTTTATATATTTCTGTAAAGTTGCATTGTGACAGTGTCCATTGTTAAATGCGCTGTACAAATAAATTTAATTGATATCTATTCCTGGAGTTTGTGTGGTGAAGCAAGTAGAACATTTATATATGTATTTAAAAAAAACAGAAGAGAGTAAACTGCTGTTTCTGAGTGTTGATACTCGAAGGGTGTTTATAAGAGCGCAGAAGGATGTGATGTGAAACACTAACGTGTTGAGTGTGTTGTGGATATTGTGCGTTTTCATTGTGCGCAGTGAGCCCGTGTGCACCGTGACCACAGCGAGGGTTAATGTCCCTGAGCCCGTCCCTGAGCTGAATGAGATGCAGCCAATGAGCGCCGCTCTGCGTCCCCGGTATAAAGCACCGGGCGCAGCGCCTCCGCTTCAGTTTCTCCCTGAGCTCCGGCGCACATCGCTCGCGGGTGCCGGTGCACTGCCCATGCCTCTGCCTCTGCCTCTACCTCAGCCTCAGCCTCTGCCTCAGCAGCATGCAGTCCTCGCTGTTCGCCGTGGGTCACAGTTTCGGGCTCCCGACGCCCGTGTCCTCCGTGTGGAAGCCGTCCGCGGACGCGCCGCTCGCGCTGCTGCTCTCCAACTGGTCCGCGCCCGACAGAGCCAACGGCACCGCGGACGCGCTGGAGCACCGGCGGCGCGCGCAGTCCTACGGCCAGTTCTCCCAGAGCGCCGCGGTGCTCGTGACCGCGCTCATGACGCTCCTGGTGTTCGCCACCGTGCTCGGGAACGCGCTGGTCATCCTGGCGTTCGTGGTGGAGAAAAGTTTGCGCACCCAGGGCAACTTTTTCTTCCTCAATCTGGCCATAGCGGACTTTCTGGTCGGTGAGTGACCGGAAATCTCACACACTGGAGAAATGAATCCATAAATTAAAACAAAACAAAACAACAAAAACAACAACAACAGCAACAAAACCGCAACTAACACACACCTGCGTGTGGATTCGTGCTCGTGATTACGCATTTTAACGTGTTTTTAGATACAAACTTCATGCGTCAGAGTAACATGTGGGAAACAAACCAACAGCATGTCGTTTAAATCGTGCAAAATAATCTAAAAAAAAATCTGAAAATGCACTGTTTCTGTAAGAGCTTTAGACTAACATAACATACATACACTTGAAGATTATATGCATCATGACATTCAGATTGAGAAAATATATAAATATATAGATCCGTTTTAAAGATATAAACATTTAACATAAAAAAAAAGAAAAATGAATCTTTCTGAAGAGGTTCTACTTGAAACCTTAAAAAAAAAGATTACTAGCCTGATGTAATGTTGTGCATATAATCTTTCTTAAAGAACTAAATAAATAAATAAATATCGGAGTAGGCTGGTGTTATAAAATATGATAATTCTCACAGAACAGTGAATTATGTAATGATTTATTGCATTATTGATATTATACCTTAAAATCATTTAGTGCAACATGGTACAGTGACACTCTGAGGAATAAAAGGTTCTCCTTGCCGTTGCAGTGGCACCTTTCGTTTGCATCTTTTACCTTTAAAAATCCTTTCAGGCACCTCATCAGTACCTTCAGAGTTTTACTCTAAAAAGGAGAAACACGTCTGTACCATCTCAGGAGAAAGATACACACTGAAGGCACCAAACATCCTTCAGTTGACAAGGAAAAGTACTTTATTCCTGGTTTCATTTAGCACCCTAAAGCCTTTCATTGCTTTTAGGTTCTGAGTAGATCCAATTTCGGAAGCGAGAACTGCTATGTACCCAAAGAACCCTTGAGGAACCCTCGTCATCGACGAGTTCAGCTGTTAATACAAGAACGTGTGGTGTTGAATTAACGAGTGAATCTAGCACTTGAAAGTTTCGTGTAGAACCCTACAATGGAGGCTCTTCCTTTCAGAAAAGGTTCTAAGTATGAAGGGTAAAATCAAGAACCTTTAATGGCTCCATGACGCGCCCACCCTTACGGAGAACCCTTAAAAGTTCTATGTAGAAGGTTCCAAGTAGAACCTTTACAGGAAGCCGTTTAAACAAACCCTTTTAAAGGAGTATATAGCTGTGGTGTGTTATAATAGTCTATCTATAAATCCTAGAATGATGATGTGTAAATGTGCATATGTTTGTGCCCTCTGTACCTGTACATGCAGGTGGGTTCTGTATCCCGGTGTATATTCCCTACGTGCTGACGGGGGAGTGGAGGCTGGGCAGAGGTCTGTGTAAGCTGTGGCTGGTGGTGGACTACATGCTGTGTACGGCGTCGGTCTTCAACATCGTGCTCATCAGCTTCGACAGGTTCCTCTCGGTCACTAGAGCCGTAAGTCGAGTCCTTTCCTGCTTCGAGATGAAAAGCTGCGAAGTGGTGCAATGCTTCACTGTTAAAAATGAAGGCGCCAGAATCGGTTCAAATGTTGCTGGACGAAAACCAAAGGACGTCTTAGAAAGTTGTCTCTTTAGAAAAACAACAACAACGGCGATATTTGGGAATAAGCAATTTCCATGACAAATTCGAATTATTAGTTGATTATTTTTTTGTTCTCTGCGGCACCAAGAAAAATGGTTCATGAGCCATTGATCATAAGGTTCTTGAGGTCAGGGGTCCCTCCCAGAGTAACAGAATTTTGAAGAACCCTCCTTACGAGTAAACATGTACCAACATTTTAATTTATTTGAACTATTACAGCTTGTTATTCCTTTCATTTCATCCAGATTTAGATCTATAAACAGCACTTTCTGGTTTTAATTAAACAGAATTTAATTGTATAAAATTACATCAGGAACCCCTGAGGGTCTCCTGGGGGTCACTTTGAGAAGCATAGCTGTAAGATACTCTATAAAAAAAAATAAAATAAATTCTCCTGTGACTTTATTGTATATCACAATTTCTAGAAATGTTATACCTGCACTCTTAAGGATTCTTTGCATAGTTAAGGCTTCTACCTGGAAGGTTTCCACCAGAGGGACAACCCAAGGGCCTTTAAGGTTTCATCAATGAAGAACTGAAGTCTGTATGGAGATACTGGTTTAAAACGAGTGTTTTTTCTTCCTGTTCCAGGTGAGCTACCGCTGCCAGAAGGGCATGACCCGCGAGGCCGTGCTGAAGATGCTGTGCGTCTGGTTGGCCGCTTTCCTGCTCTATGGGCCGGCCATCATCAGCTGGGAGCACATCGCCGGGAAGAGCGTGGTTCCTCACGGCGAGTGCTACGCCGAGTTCTACTTCAACTGGTACTTCCTAATGACCGCCTCCACTGTCGAGTTCTTCACGCCTTTTATAAGCGTCACCTACTTCAACCTCAGCATCTACATCAACATCCGAAACCGCTGTGTGCTCAGAGAAGAGCGCTCTACCTGCGCGCACCTCAGGAAGGGCAGAACCGGAGAAGCCAAGCCGTTCTGCGCGGCTGACGTCCAGCGCGTGTTTTTCGTGAGGCCGGCTGAAGAGAGCAGCACTGTCGAGAACTCAAACTCGAGGTCTCGGTGTTGTCGGTTGTCCAACGCTACAGTGTCAGGAACCGAATCTGAAAACGGCGGAAGGACAACGAAGAGGAGAATGAGTGCGATTCCGGATCTTCCGCCTCTGCAGCTTGGGGACATGGTGAACGAGACGGGTTTTAACTGCACCGGACATTCGTGCCTGTCGCAAAGAAACCGAGCAGACGTTTCGTCAAGTCTCGCCAGCCGCTTTCGCCTTTCCAGGGACAAAAAGGTGGCAAAGTCTCTGGCTGTGATCGTGTGTGTGTTCGGCCTGTGCTGGGCTCCGTACACACTCCTGATGATCATCCGAGCTGCCTGTCACGGCCAGTGCGTTCAGCACTACCTGTACGAGATCTCCTTCTGGCTTCTGTGGATTAATTCGTCCATCAATCCCGTGCTTTATCCGCTCTGCCACACCAGCTTCAGGAGGGCTTTCAGCAAACTGTTGTGTCCGAGTAAAATAAAGATCCAGCCACAGTACATGGACCAAAAATACTAACAAACGCAGGACTGAGATCTGCGAGCTGTTCATTTGTGCAGATGATGTTCGTGTCAGGATGTATTAGTAATCTCTACCCATATTGGACTGGTGTAAAAGCTGTAGTACTGACTGAAGTAAACCCACTTCTGTGTATCCATCATGTTGTTTCGAGGTTCTACAGGAGAAGGTCCAATGTGGTGCAACTGTGTAAAGTTTCAACTTAAGCAGTGCTACAAGCATCCGGAGTCAGTGGCCCATGTTACGACGTCACAACTGGAGGTAACTGGACGTTACTTGTGTAACGTCACAGGAGGGCTCAACATGCTCGGAGGAGAGCACTAACAATCCTACAGTCTAGATTAGGGAAGAAAATGGGAAAAGCGCCGCAAAAAAAACAAAAACAATACTGAAAACGTAACCCTTTAGACTGTCGGAAGTTACATGTCAGAAGTGCATGTTTCTGGGGTGCAAAAAGTTTTTTTTTTTAAACTGTATTTTGTAACGGAAAACAAGAAGAAAAAGATAAACATTACAACTGAGAGGATTCTCGAGCTGTTCATGAGTAAATGAAAAAGATACAAACATTTGTGTATGGTTTAGATTCAGCCCATTGTTAATATCCTATTATTATCTTAGCTTTGGACCATTTTTGTTACTTGTGGTAAAGAAAGAACATCTGTGGAAGCAAAACTTACTAAATGTTGTGTTTATTTTGTCCTAAAGATGCCAGTTTTTCACTCGACTGTAGTTTGTTCTTTCGTACTTTCTGAATGTCGCTGCATCCTGCAGATCTGTCAAATGAAAATGAAAGGAAATGTATTTCTCTCCCCTGACTGATTAAAGATCAGTAGTAAAACTGCATGGAGTATTCTGTATATCTTTAGGATTAAACATGGATCTGATCGTTCCTCCACCAGAGAAAGTGCATCCAGAGCACGATCTTATTTCCAAATGCTACAGAAAGATGTTATTTGGGAAATTTGCAAAAAGGATAAAAGAAGACCGGAAATCAAAACTTACTTTCTTGTTAGTTAATTTCCTTGATCAGATTGTTCACGATTCACTTGTTACGAATTGCTTAAAAGACAAAATTCATCGTTGTCTGTAACCTTCTCCAGCCTCTGATTTATTTCCTATTACATCAAAATCGTTCGCAGGACAATGAATACAACAATCAAGAAGTTAACGCCGTGTTTCACCACGTTTGTTTTGGAACGCCCACTTTTTCAAAAGCCAATCAAATCCTGTTGGATAGAACCAAAGTCCCGCCTACTCAGAAGCGGTTTTGCTGGTAGATATGTCACATTTTCATTTCACATCATCTATACTTAGTGCTTTGCTCATGAGAAGGCAGCTCGTTCTGGTCAGAAAATGAAGGGTTATTTGAGAAAATATGGCTCTGAAAAAAAAAAGAGAGAGAGAGAGAGAGAGAGAGAGAGAGAACATCTCTAGTTTGGGATGATTGACACCTGAGTCTAAAGCCTCGATTATTTCTATTTTTAAAATAAAAAATTAAAGGTGCAACATGCTCTGCTCCGATTTTCCACTCGCTACTTAGCAGCTAAGCAGTGCTTACGACCGAGAAATTGGTTCACTGTCTAAAAAAGGATTGTCTGGCCATTTTTCTTCCTTGTCACGCCGTATTAGAGATGTGTATCAGTATTGATTTTACATCTCTGAGCGAGAGCGCCTGGTTATTTCTGCTGTCCGAGTGCAGCCAACTTTAAAATCGTGACTTAGCTTAGCAAAACCGCGGCCATTTTTGTCGATCCTTCCCTCATAAGCAATGCGTCGGCTTTGAAAAGTCTGGTAGTTTCCATGGCAACCCAACGACCGCAGCGTGTGCACCGAGAACAGTGTGACTCACACCCTTCAGAGTCGCTCGGTCACCTGGTCTATAGAACACTGCACGCAGCGTCTCGCTTACAAAGGCCAAGTGGAGGATTGATTGTGGAAGGTGAAACACGCTCTCTCAGGAACTCAGGCTGCTTACACGAGCGCTCCGGGAGGAGTTACTCTACATAAGAGAGTTACAGGAAGTGCTAGCTCAGTGGTTAAGACCTTGAACTTCTAATCGGAAGGCTGGGTTCAAATCCCAGCACTGCCAAGCTGCCTCTGCTGGGCCCTTGAGCAAGGCCCTTAACCCTCAAGTGTATAAATGAGATAATTGCAAGTGGCTCTGGATAAGGGCGTCTGCCAAATGCCATCAATGGGGCAGTCGTGACCTAATGGATCTAATGGTTAGAGGGTCGGACTTGTAACCTGAAGGTGAACCTGAAGGTGGTGGGTTCGAGTCTCGGGTCCGGCAGGGATTGTAGGTGNCTGAGGTGAGACCCTTGAGCAAGGCACCGATCCCCCAACTGCTCCCCGGGCGCCGCAGCTAAAATGGCTGCCCATTGTTCCGGGTGTGTTCACGGGTGTGTGTGTGTTCACTACTGTGTGTGTGCACTTGGATGGGTTAAATGCACCACACTCGGCCACAAAGTCACTTCACTTCACTACATGTAAATTAAACGAGCGTTCAGGGAAGAGTGCTGTTTAGAGTTAGCTGTAACACAACAGCTGCTGTAAAGGACAGGTTTATATTAACACGCTCGCTCTAATACATTATTGTTTCTCTAGTAACACAAAAACGAGGTGAAGTTTTCTGTAAAGAGAAATGTGCATATTTTACATTTATGGAAGGAGTCTCCAGTGTCAGTGCTTTGTAACCGTCAGAGGTAAAGCTGTATCTAAATTTTCACAAGCTGCATTTTTTTCTCTCATTAACTTGGAAGTTAAGAGAAAAAGAACAAGACAACGTACTTTTTAATCAGATGATAATTACACTTGTTGAATGCCCACGTGACATATTCGTTCCTGTTCTCACTTACCTTACAGCAGCTGCAACGTCGTTCCCTCACCAGCCTCTCCTTTCCTCTCTCTTCAAGTCAATAAGACAAAAAGAAAAGAAAAAAAAAACTTTCAGCTTGTCATGTTACCGAGAAACGACAAGAACCCCTCTATCCTTAAGATAGGTTACAGTTTAGCCTCTGGTCCAAAGCACTGACACTGTACACGTCTCCCATAAACGTACAATAAACAAACTACGGTAACGATAGCGTATCAGAACGAGTGTGCTAATATAACTGCGCTACTGTCAGAGCTGCTGTTATAGAAAACTAATCAACACCTCCTGACCAATCAGAATCCAGCACTCAGCAGCGCTGTAGTATAAACTACACTAACTCATGTGTGAGCTACACTTGAGCTGAGCTCCAGAAAGGAGACGAGACACAAACGGTCTAAAAACAACCACAACTACAGCAACAACAAACAAGCGAAAGGAATTACGGCGTGATCTTTAGGAACTGTCTGTGCTTTAAGCGTTAAACCGAAAAAAAGCGCAGTGTGTCCTACAGAGCCAGCGACACACAGACACACACCCTCATTACCCTTTCACACACTCTGATCCACACTGAGCTTGTTTTAAACTCAGGTGTCATTAAGCCGAGCTCGAAATGTTACCCAAGGCCACGGTTTTAATATTTAAAAATGGTGAAAAACGGCAGAGAGAGTAGGAATAACAATAAAGCGTCTCGTTTTAAGGAAAAACACAATCCTGAAGTGAGAAGTAAAACACTCCGTGTCATGCTGTGATGAGAAAATTAGCCAAAAAACAAGCAGTTACGACCCGAAAGGAGCCATTTTCCTCTAACGGCACGTCCTGATGCGTTACTCCTCTCACACCGCAGCAACCTCAGCCATTAGACATATATTATAATACATATTAAATTGTCACGTCATACTTTTTTTTTTATCCAATTCTAGTAACATTTAATAAAACGTGTTATGTTCCAGCAGCTCTAAACGATCAAGAATGTGTAAAGTGTAAACTCCTCTGTCCTCTGACTGTTACAAAGCACTGACACTGGAGACTCCTTCCATAAATGTTAAACATCTCCTTAGAAAAAAAAAATTAATATTGAAGTTAAGAAATTATCACTCTAGGCTCATTTGTTTTGAACCTGGTGTTCAGTCGTGTTTTTTTTTTTCTTTTTCTTTCAGTTGCCTGAAACTCCGCCCACTTTGGTACCTTTGATAAACCGGCACAATCGTCCCACGTCACTGACTGCGTTATTTTCTGATGAATAAACGACGTGAACGCTTAAAAAAAAAACAAAAAAAAAAAACAGCTTGACAGGGTTAATGATTTGTTTATTTGCGCAAATGTCATGAAATCAGTGATATTCTGCTTTTAGCCGATTTACAATTAGATTATACACACAATACACGACGAGGGAGCAGAGGGAGATAATGAGTTAAAAAAATATAAGTGAACATGATACACAGAGCTGGAGGCTGAGGAAATTGGTAGCCACACACACACACACACACACACACACACACACACACACACACACACAGAGCTTTCATCCATGCACGCTCACGTCTGCCTCCGCTCTGTAGGAAAGCTAGTGCACCAGTGTGCGACACACACACACACACACACACACACACACACACACACACACACACACACACACACACCATTTCATCTCTTCACATTTTACTCCAGCGTACACTGACGACACCACCACAGAAATAAACGAATGACACACAGAGAGATGACAGTAAAAGGAGAAGAGGCAGCAGCAGCAGAGATTCTGTTTAAGCGTAAGGACACGAGAAGAACGCGGCACTTCCTAACGAAACCTCCAGAGATGCACGGAGCAAGCAAACACCTCCGTCTAACCGAGAGAGAAAGAAGGGCAAAAGAGAGAAAAAAAAATAACAACAAACAAACAAAGTGAGGAAGAGAGGAAAATAGAGAGGGGAAAAAAATAGAAAAGAAAGGAGAGAAAGAAAAAAAGAGCAAACAAGCAGAGAAAGAGGAAACAAAATTATACTTTCTTTTTTTTTATAAAAAGAAAAAAGAGAAGAAATGAGAAAGAAAATAAAACATATTCGTCATTTTCTTCATTTTTTATAGAAAGAGAAAGAATGAAAGAAAGGGTAGATAGACAAAAATAGAAAAGAGAAAGAAAAACAGGAAAGAGGAGAAAGAAAGAAAAGGAAAAAAATTAAATTAAATTTATTTATAGAAAGAGAAAAAGAAGAAAAAAAGAATAAAAGCAGAGAGAGAGAAGGAGAAAAAAAAAGAGAGAAAGAACGAAGAACAGTAACAGAACGATGGCGGCTGTGTGTGGGTTGGTTTTTCTATTAACTGGAGCAGATGCTCAGGTGTGAACACACACACACAAACACACACACTCACACACACTCACACACACTCACACACACACACACACACACACACACTCTCTCTTTATGTCTATAGGGGTGAGTGCACAGATCTAGGTATGCGTGTTGGACGAAGGGGGCGTGGCCTCTACAGCACCAGCCCCTCGTAGGCGGGGCCCTCGGACTCGGGCGACTCCCTCTGCAGGCGCAGGTGCTCCAGTGTGTTGTGGAAGTGTTTGTTGATCTGCTCCGTCTCCTCACTCGCCTCCAGGTTGGGCAGGTCCTCACGGATCTTCTGGATCAACTGGTTCAGGACCTGAACGGTCACCTGTGAAACACACACACACACACACACACACACGCACGAAATCAGGAACGTAGATGAATATTAATGAGCTCATGTATAATGTAATCCTGCAGACAGACAGATAACAGCCAGGACAGTAAGGAATAAAACACTCAGGCACTAAGGTGTTTTATTCCTCTTACACCACTGCGATGTCCCTAATGATTATATTTTCATTTATTACAGAATGACACATCATACTTTTTATCCATTCATAGTTACATGTTCGTTCCTGTTCTCACTTGCATTATAGCAGCTGTAAACAACCTCCGTTTTTTTTTTCTTTCCCTCTTGAAGTTAATATAAAAAAAAAAAAAAAAGTAGCCCAGAATCCACAAAGCGGAAACTCCTCTGTCCCGGACAGGTCGGAAAACTTAACACTACAGCTTTACAAAGCACTGACACTGGAGACTCCTTCCTTATTGGCAGAGCGCCCACCTGTGAACGAGCTGTTTCCATAGAAACGATAATGTATTAAATCGAGTGCATTCATATAAACCTGTGATTTGCAGCCGCGCTGCTGTCCGACTTAATCAACTTCCTCTGGCGAGTATGTGCACAGAAAGAAAAGCTTGACAGAGCAGGAAGTAAAGAAAAAAAAAATGAAAGAGTTATTAACACATGATACACAAACGCAGCCTGAGAGAGGAAGAGGAAGTGGAGAGCGAGAGGAAGACAGGTGAGAACATCCATCTGCTGTTCAGCTCTTTACACCGGAGAGACCTGACGGGCTTGAAAAGGCTTAATGTAGGTCATGTGTGAGAAATACTGACGGCCAGAAATGCGACGAGATGAAAGCCTGGCGGAAATCCATGCGAGGTGTGTGTGTGTGTGTGTGTGTGTGTGTGTGTGTTGGTGGTCTCCTGTTAAATTACAGCAGGAGAGAGGTGTGCTTCTGCACCTGAGAGCTCACTGAGATGAGGCAGTAATGAGAAGCAGGCTGCAGCTGGGAACACCTGGAGGGAACAGGAGTGAGGGCGAGATAGAACAGGAAGAGAAAGAGGGAGTATTTTCTCTTCTCATCAGTGCTGTGCGATGGACTGTGGTGACTGTGATGTGCTCCAGAGGCAGCGAGTCGATCTGAAACGCTGCTGTCCAAGAAGGAACGTGCCACAGACCGACACGCCACAGACCGACACGCCACAGACCGACACGCCACAGACCGAGACGCCACAGACCGGCGTCCTTGTGATGAGATTAGAGAGTATTAATCGCCTACTGTACGTAGCACAAGGATCAGCCTCGGTTGTCTTCATATTTAGAGGATACAATCGCCGTTTATTTATTTTTTCGCACATGGAACATCGTCTCTGTGGCTGTTCTCCAGAAAAGCTCCACGCGTTACCCCTAGAGGGCGCTAATCCCCCGCTAACCGTTCTGTTACGCGATCAAAATGCGCAACAGGGTGCAGTTATGACGTGGCGTCACTTTCACCACCCTGTAGTTGATCACTTTCCCACATCACCACATCCCGAAGTGTTTTATTCCTCTTATACGCCAGCTCACATCACAGCAGCGCTATAAACACTCACTCCATCACCACCCTTTCTTTTTTCTCTCTCTCTCTCTCTCTTGTAGCTAGATTGTTTGAACATGTCCCAAAGCACCGACACTGGAGACTCCTTCCATAAATGTTATCAAACATCTCCTTACACAAAATGTCACCGTATCAACAATCAGACACGTTTTCCTTTAAGCCGTTTACGTGGAGCGTCCTCTGGGAACGAGCCGTTACCATAGAAACGACGATGTATTATAACAAGCGCGTTAACGTAAACCTGGGATCTGCGGCTGAAATACGAAGACGAAACTTCAGAGCCCGTATTTAAGCAGGAGATGATTATCTGTTTTCTAATTAGTCAGTTTCTAGCACATTAAATAAATAATCTAAATCAATACATAAATAAAACAAAACATTTTCCACCACTCTGCCGTAAAGCAGAGCGAGTTCTGCGCCGCATCCACGGCGTTAATCACAGCAGAAGGAGGAATTTGGTTACTCTCTCGTTTTACGTTAGCAGTTAATTCGTTTTCCATGCGCGGCACACGGCAGATTTTATTTGCCCTCGGAGCGCACGAATGAACTGATGATTTTCCAGCTCTGATTTTTTGTTTTGTTTTATGGATGTTTCTGCTGGATAAAGTTACAGGACTAATAAATACAACATGAGCAACAGTGAGCTGAAGGTGGACTGAGATCGATAGCAGTGTGCACTCTGTGTTTATCTGCTGTGTGTGTGGTGATGAGTGAGGGCACAACACACACACACACACACACACACACACACACACACACACACACACCGAGCTCTTTCATCTCAGGGCATTTCTGGTCTTCAGGCTTTCAGATATAACCTAAACCCTATTGATCCTTTTGTAAGAATGGGGTGTGTGTGTGTGTGTGTGTGTGTATGTGTGTATATATATATATGTGTGTGTGTGTGTGTGTGTGTGTTTCTCCCTGCTGGATAAATAAATGGATTTATAACCACTATATGAGGCATACACAGCATGCTGGTTCAGTATGTATGTTTCTCTTTGATCATTTTGCAGAAATGGATTTAATATTTAGAAAACACACACGCGCACACACGCACGCACACACACACACACGCGCACACACACGCGCACACACACAAGCACACACACAAGCACACACACACGCACACACACGCGCCTTTTTCTGGTTATATGTAGGTCTTGATTCTACACATAATGTTTGCGTGAAAATGTTTAAAAAATTCCTAAGAACAGATTGACCTCGGCATCGCGTCGGCTTATTCAGACATACACCTGAATAAACAGACTAAAGACCAAACACAGGACCAAAATTATTCACTCTGCGGGGGAAGAAGAATCCTTTGTTTTTTCGAGGAGAAAAAAGGGAAGAAGGACAAAAGAGGTGCAAGAGCAGTCTGATGCTGGAGCGCGGTGATAAATTCGGGGTCAGTGTGGGTTAAACGCGCCGCAGGAAGTAAACAGAAAACACCAAAGAATGAGAAATGAACTAATTTAAAATCATCTAGAAAAACTTCTGCTCCATAACGTTCAAGCGCTCGGCTACACGCTTGAACGGAGGCACTCAACACGTCTACGATTCCATTTATTCAATATTTCCGTTAAGTATTTCGTTCAAAGTAGAGTAGAGGAGGAGAGAAAGAAAGAGGTGAGCGTACCGCGTCGTTCTCTCGCTCGTAGAAACACACGTAGCGGTTGAGGATCTCGATGAAGAGCTGCACTTGAAGAGACGGGTCCATGCACTGGTTGGCGATCTTCAGGGCCTTCTTCAAGCACTCCATCACCCGCTTCCCATCACGGATCTGTCTCACACACACACACACACACACACACACACACACACACACAGTGTGAGCATCTGGTAAACATCCTCACAAAGCTATTTCCATTAAGTCAAAGCAATGATTCAGCTCAGAAAGTATGAATCAGCGCTTTTCAAACATCCTGCACGAGAGAGATGCTTTGAGCTGGAAGCTGTCTCCAGGCTCCCTGCCTCCGTCGCTAAGGGCAACGACAGCATCGCTACGAAATCACTGTGCTGTGTTGTGTTGTGCAGCGAGACGAAGCAGAAGACCTCTGTTTGCTTTGTAATGGTTACAGAACGCCATGTTTCCACTGAAACTCTGCACATTAACTGGGTCTCTGTGACACACTGAAGAAACCAGGTCGTTTCCTTAAGCAAAGAACATCATGCGCTAACAAATGACAAGAGAAGAAACGTGAAAAAAAAGCGTCAGGCTGTGGTTTATTTTTATGCACGTGCGTGACACGGAGCTGCGTCTGGACTGAGGTCTTCTCATCTTGATGCAAATTACAATGCAATCAGGTCCACCTCCACAACTGCTGCTCTCTCGTTTCTGCACCAAATGTAAATATCTATACACTCACATGTGCCATGAAGGTTTATAGTGGATCGTGTTTTATTTTATTTTAGTATATAATTTTATTGTATTTTATCTTACTTATTTCTTCCTTTAATTACTTGTCTTATGTTGGTGTCTCACACCTGGGTCTGTTTCAATCCTCTGTGTGTCCTGTACATATAGCAGAATTGACAATAAAGTTGACTTTGACTTTAGGGGCCAGTCGTGGTCTGAAGGTCTGAGAGTCGGACTTGTAACCTGAAGGTGAACCTGAAGGTGGTGGGTTTGAGTCTCGGGTCCGGCAGGGATTGTNTGTGTTCACGGGTGTGTGTGTGTTCACTACTGTGTGTGTGCACTTGGATGGGTTAAATGCAGAGCACAAATTCCAAGCATGGGCCACCACACTTGGCCACAAAGTCACTTCACTTCACTTCACAATCTTGAGAAGTCTGTAAAACACTCGCGACTCTTTAAAACCCTCGAGTGCTTTCTCCTGATTAAGTGCTGCAGTGCTTTGTTGCTCTAGAGGGAAATTCAGAAGGTCGTTTCTCGCAGCTCTACTACACTTCGGCGTATCTGCTCGATTAGCGCTAGCTTTATGAATGTTAGGAAATGCAAATGAACAGAAATCCGAACGCTGTGCGGCAAGCGAAACCTTCGCTTCAGCACGAAAAGATTAATCAAATCGGATTACACAAATGACGTCAAACTGATCCGTCTCTCCGGATTAATCTCGACGGCAAATCAAACTGAATATTGCACGAAGGGGGGTGGGGGGGGGGGAAGTCGTGACATTTCTGACATTCATCTCCATGTTAATATGCAGTAGCTGCTCCGGAAGCTCACAGGCTCGCAGCTCTATCATTCCAACCCAAATACATGTTTCCATACATATCACACACTTCAGTCTACACACACCAGCAGAACACATCACAGCGTGTGCTATACGATCTGCATTAATTAACCAGGACTCATTTTATCTTCAGCTACACAATACGATTTCTCCCTTTTGCTCAACAGCCGGAAAAATCAAGCTGATTTTTTTAGTATTATTATTAGAACAGGTGCAAACATGAGAATGTTAGTATTAATCAATCACTGGACATCTTATTTCGCTCGGTTTACAGTTTAAAAGCACACAAGTGTGTTTTCTTGCACTTGCGCTTCTAGGCTCGTTCTTTATAACGTCAGCTCTGGTGCTTCTCGGTGACCCCCAAACGGGCATCACGGCTTTTCTGCAAGCCCAAGCCCAAGCCCTAGCCACCCTACATCCTTCACATTCCAGATATTAAATATTTTATTAGATCCGCTCCAGCACAGCAGGGGGTGTGGATCATCACAGCAGAGCTACAGTTTCTATAGAGATATCGTTTCTATATCGCCTCTAATCCCAGATTCGCAGTGCACTGCGGTTCTCACTTACTTACTAACTCCAGTTTAATCCTCTTAGCAATTCTAATGACATTTAATTAATTTATCAGAATATACTGTGTTACTCCTAGCGGAGCAGGGTGGCTTAGTGGTTAGCACTTTGCCTCGCAACTCCAGGGTTGGGGGTTCGAATCCCACCTCCCTGTGTGAGGAGTTTGTTCTCCCTGCGCTTCAGGGGTTTCCTCCGGCTTCCTCCCCCAGTCCAAAGTCATGCGCTGTAGGCTGACTGGCATTTCCAAATTGTCCGTAGTGTGTGTGTGTGTGTGTGTGTGTGTGTGTGTGTGTCTTTCCCCCTGGAATATAGTATAATAATAGGATAAGCGGTACAGAGAATGGATGGATGGATATTACTACTATATTCCCCTAAATGAGACACTTTTCCTTTTCAAGACTGAGAAAAAAAACTGTACTCTTCCAGGTGAATGAACTGAGTTACATTAAACAGTTTGTTTAAGCTCGGTTAATGTATTACTGTAGTTATTTCATAAGTGAAGTGACTCTGTGGGCAAGTGTGGTGACCCATACTCGGAATTTGTGCTCTGCATTTAACCCATCCAAGTGCACACACACAGTAGTGAAC
>CM074969.1:1984141-1994943 GCA_037577455.1 Pangasius macronema | reverse complement strand
TGTTCTCTTTAATCAGTATCACACATCTTCAATCTAGTAATCAGCCATTCAGCTGATATAAACGGAGAAAAGTGTTCACTCTCCTTTTTTTTTGTATCATCGTCTGCACCGCATTGAACCTGGACCAGAGAAAGCAAAGGACAGAGTTGTCTGAGGAGATCAGAAAGAGAATTATAGATAAGCATGCTAAAGATAAAGGCTATAAGACCATCTCCAAGCAGCTTGATGTTCCTGTGACTAAGATCCAAGGAACTGTAGCCAAACTCGCTGGACGCGGCCACAAGAGAAAAAAAAAACCCAGATTGAACAGAAGGATAGTGAGAATGGTAGACAAGGAGCCAAGGAAAACGTCCAAAGAGATGCAAGCTGAACTCCAAAGTCAAGGTACTTTAGTGTCTGATCGCACCATCCGGCGCTTTCTGAGCGACAGCGGGCTCAATGGCAAAAAAAAACGAAAAAGCCCGACTAGAACTTGTTAAAATGCACTGACGAGCACAGAGCTTTTGGGAGAATGTCCTTTAGACAGATGAGACAAAACTGGAGCTTTTTTGAGCAATTCACATCAGCTCTATGGTCACAGATGAAAAAATGAAGCTTTCAAAAACAAACAAACAAACAAAAAAACACAACACCATACCCACTGTGAAACATGGAGGAGGCTCGGTTATGCTTTAGCGCGTCTGGCACGGGTTGCCTTCAATCTGTGCAGGGCACAATGCGATCTCAAGACTGAAAAATGTGCTGCCAAGCGTCAGAAAGCTCCGTCTCAGTCGCAGGTCACCGATCCTCCAACAGGATAACGACCCGAAAACACACAGCTAAAAGCATCCGAGAACGGCTAAGAATAAAACACTGGACTATTGTGAAGTGGCCTTCTGTGATCTTATGGAGCATCTACAGAAGGAGCTGAAGCATGCAGTCTGGAGGAGGCACACTTCAAACCTGAGCCAGCTGGAGCAGCTCGCTCTGAAGAGCGGGCCAAACGACGTGCTGGCGGACGCAGAGGTCTCGCTCGGAGCTACAGAAACCACGCGTCTGCACTGACTACCTCTAAAGGTTGTGTAACAAAATATTAGGTAAAGGGTGCCATCATTTTTGTCCATGCCCTTTTCATTTGGTTTATTATTTAAAATATTCTACTGAGTCAAAATGCAAATTCTCATTTTCATAAATACGGAATAAATGACGATGGACGCCAATGACTTTGGTCAAGCTCGAGGCGCAAACTAATGAACACGCTCTGACCAATCAGAATCGAGAACTCAACAGCACTACGGTGAGACGAGGACGTTTTTTATCGCTCTTTATTCAACAAAACAAAAACAGTGCTTCAGTGGTTTCGAGTCACTTCGGAAAGTGACGAAGCGACGGCAGACGCTTCACTTCCGGGGAACGCGCTCGAGACTCACAGCTGAGAATCAACACGAGACGAGCAAACAGATTTGTTTTTTCTCTCCACTTTCTGAGCGATGACCAGATGAGTTCTGACTCGGCGATGTGACAAATGCAAGTGACGGGCTGGACACCAGGCTATGACGCAGATCCTCTGACCATCCGTTCCCGTTCCCGCTCTTGCTGGTTTTTTTTTTTTGGTTCCTGTGAGCTTCACTTTAAACGATGAAATGCATGAAATGACGAAATATAAATAAAAGTCTAAGACGCAGTTTCGGCTCTAGTGCTGCGCTTCTCCATCTTTCAGCACGCTACATTCCAGGAGCTCCCTGAGTGCAGCTTCATGAACCTCGCTCAATTTTACAACTCTCTCTCTCTTTCTCTCTTTCAGCTCAGAAAGACATGACAACAGACGGACAGATGACGCCAAACGACATTGTGAATTTTCTGCAGTAACGAGATAATTTCTTGAAACAACGAGATACTATCTTGTTATTTTTTGACTACCTCCCATCCACAGGAGAAAGATTAATGGAATCCGTGACCTTTGTAACTGAACACAGGGGTGTGTATTGAAGCTGATGTGTGTGTGTGTGTGTGTGTGTGTGTGTGTGTGTGTGTGTGTGTGTGTGTGTGTGACTCACAGTCTGGGGATGATGTTCCCAGCGTACTGTACGAGTTCGTACAGGTCTGCCACTTTACGACCTTTAGCGAACTCGTCAGTCAGGTAAACCTCCAGGTAGTGTAGCTCGTCCGATATGGCCATGTCTAAATCACACACACACACACACACACACACACACACACACACACACACACACACACAGTCCATAACACTAAGCAAAATTTTAATAGTAGAAATTAGATGCTAGCTAAATATTCACATTACGACAATCACTGAACCGTAATCACAATAAACTGGAGCAGTTTCCTGAATATTAAAGAACCTCGGCAGGTTTCACACTCGGGACACTGAGGGGTTGGAGATATGATAAAGATATCACGATATCATAAAAATATCATATCACAATACACTGTTTATGAAACAATACACGGACTACGATATATAGTTCGTTTCATCGGTTTTGATATTCAGTATCTGTAAACCACCAGATGGGAGGAAAAACTATTTCTGAAAGAAAAAATGAATTAAAATTTCAGTAAACATAAAAAATACCTGCCACGATTTTAAAATTTCAACGATTCAATAAAGAATTAATATCAAGCCCGCTGCTTAACCCTTTCATGTACGACGTCCACACACACACACACACACACACACAGTTTGCGATAAACCACTCCAATGATATACACACCGTTATTATTTATTTATTTATTACTCCACTAGTGTTACTCTCCCCAGTCTAACACTTTAAGCCTCAAATTTCTACACAAAAAGATCGAATCAAAAAAAAAAAAAACTTAGTCTTTTTTTTCCTTTTTATAAGGCATCATATAACTTCAAAGCCAAACTGTATAATTACTGTAGGTGTAAACTTTTCTGCTAAAATAATTCTGTTAAAATTCGTAATATTTTTTACAATTTTTTTTTCTAAATCTGTAATTTTTTAAAAAAAGTTGTGTCAACATCGATACAAATCTAAATTTTCTATCAGCGTTTACATCAAGTTTTAAACATAATTTTAAACATTTAACACTTAATATACTCATGAATACAAATTATTAAATTTATTTATTTATTTTACAATTTTAATTTTACTTGATGCCTAATATACATTAGTTTTTACTACGGACAATTTTGTTTTGGAAAATTGTAATATTTATGCGAATTCGCATGTCGTTATTGATTAATAAAAGCACGTAAAGATCTGTGGTTTATAATCGTTTACGCAAAAACAAAAAATATATAGTCAGTAAAATATAATACATTAAATAAATAATCGCCTGTCCTTGTTTTCTTTCCTTCTGTCCTTAAGGGGAGGAGCTAAGAAGCAAGGAGACGCTGAGCGATTACAAACTCCGCCCACTAGAACACTATCACGTGCGTCATATCGCAGTATCACACGCCTGATTGTGGCCACGCCCCTGAAGCTACGTGCTTGAACAGCGCGGGATGAAGGTTAAAACCACGTACAGAGTTCATAGTAGCTTTTAGGAGACAGCATGGAGGTCCGGAGCTCCCCCAGCATGTTAGAGGCGTGTTTCAGCGCATCCATCAGCTTGTTCTTGTCCTGAAAGAGAGAATAAACGATTACGTCATCAGCGTGAACGGAGACCAAGATCAGGACGATTATTGTTCAGGAAGTGGTGCGCGAGTCCCGAGACTCCTCACCCGTCTGACGCTAACCATCACGTTCAGAGTTTACGATTACTTTACGTTACTTCTGAATGACTTTTTTTTTGTTTTATTTAAAGGTAATTAAGCTTATTATTAAAGCGTGAAACGGATCGGCTTTTCTAGATTAGTAAATACTTTTTGAATGTAACGTCAGAGTTTTCGATCTGAGGCGCAGCTCATGGCGATAATCACGACGACAGCGTAAAGTTTTAAAAGTGAAACAGAGCTCGTCAGTGTGTGTAACATCACTGTGCATGAAGTCGCCGAACGTTTTACAGTTGGACTTGGAAGCCTGACAGACACCGATGTTGTGGCTCTGAAGTGCCGTCTAGCGAAGGCTGCTTTCAGGCTACGGTCACATTAATTCAGAAAGATCTGAAAACTGCATTTTCATTTTCAAACGTTTTCTAAAAATCGCACTGAAACGTGTGAAAACGCTCACGTCCCCGTACTGCTCACGCGTAAAAAGGAAGACACTTTGGCCTGCGTCATTTCCGCCAGGCGTTCGTTTTTCACGTCATTGTTTTTGAATCTCTCTGCTTTCTCAGTTCACACTACAACACGAAAACCGTGTTTTCAAATGTATACACTTTATCCAAAGTCACGCGTCAGGTACAAAGCAGATTTCTGCTTCGCATTACATCACCGCGGCGTGGATTATTCATTCCCTTAAACAACACGATGGACTGCAGAGTTACAGTTAGTGCAAGGAATATAATAATAATCACGTACGTTACGCGTGCGAATGTTAGTGACGTAATAAAGGTGTGAACTGAGTCTCACCAGGCAGCGTTTCATTTGGAAGGACTGCACTTTGACGGCCTGGACCGCCTCGTCCAGCAGCTTCTCCTGCTCATCCTGGGGTGACTGCTGAGTGGTCGGCTGGGGGAGAGACAGAGAGAGAGAGAGAGAGAGAGAGAGAGAGAGAGCAAAAGAGAGAAAACAAGAGAGTGAGAGAAAGAGAGAGCGAGAGAGTGAGAGACAGAATGAGAGACAGAGAGAGCAAGAGAGAGAGACATAAAAAGAGAGAGACAGAGAGAGAGAGAGAAAACGAGAGTGAGAGTGAGAGAAAGAGAGAGCAAGAAAATGAGAGGGAGATAGAATGAGAGACAGGGAGAGCAAGAGACACAGAGAGTGAAAACAAGAGAGCAAGAGAGAGAGTGAGAGAAAGAGACAGAGAGTGAGAGAGAGTGAGAGAGAGTGAAAGAGAGAATGAGAGACAGAGAAAGAGAGAACAAGAGAGAGAGAGAAAATGAGAGAGAGAGTGAGAATGAGAGAGAGAGATTGAATGAGAGACAGAGAGAGACAGAATGAGAGACAGAGAGAGCGAGTGAGAGAGAGAGAGAATGAGAGACAGAGAGAGAGTGAGTGAGAATGAGAGAGAGAGCGAGTGAGAGAGAGTGAGAGAGAGAGTGAGAGAGAGAGAGAGACAGAGTGAGAGAGTGAGCGAATGAGAGACAGAGTGAGAGAGTGAGCGAGTGAGAAAGAGAGAGAGAAGAGACAATCAGCTGAGCTCATCACATGACTTACTGACTGATATCAGCTTCAGCTCCAACACTCTACAGCACGGTTTTGGGAATTTCAGAGAAATTACGGAGAAATTAAAATCTGTTTCTAAACAGGAAAGCGTTAAATACAGAAGTTTGTCCTCAAACCAGTTTGCAGTCCGTTTAAATGCGTGTGTATTTTTCTGAATGGAAATCCGGTTAAATCCTGCAGCTGGGATCTGATTATAAACTGCACTGATCCGTGCTGCGAGACGGCAACGCAAACACACACACACACACACATTTGCTATAACATAATAAATAATAATAACACATATTAATGTACTAAATATAATCTCTAACGTAACACTAAAGTAAACAGTAATGTTTTTATTATAAGTAGGAAGTCCAAACAACTTTTTTTATTATTATTTGCCATTTTTTATAAATTATGCATAAATTGGTTATTAAATTGCACAAACAGTTAATGATTCCTGAACATCAGCACTAACTAAACAAACCAGATGAACTAAGTTTCTCCTCCTAATCTGCATCTAAAGAAGGAATCTGCCTGATTAATAACATGCCACTAATGAATATTCATGAGCTCATTAATATTCATTAGCGACATGACAATTACACAATGCAGCAATGACAGCTCGCTGGCTTAGCTTCCTTTAGCCAGATTTTGTCACACTGGCACGACAAATTACACATGAAGTCAATAAACTGCTGAATAAGTATACAATATTTCACTGCATATTTCTGTTATATCAGACGACTAGCTTTAATGCTAACTCTCGGACAGGATTTCCAAAACAACACGGCTAATGCTAGCTAGTAAAATTAGCTTAAGGTTGTGTAACAAAATTCCCTGCAATTCCCAAACATGTCGTGAAAACATATAAAAGCAAATAAAACTCTGTAGTTTATCACTGACGTCAAAATGATCAGGGAGAAAAGCAGGATTAGCTTAGCTTAGCATAGCTTAGCTAGCCAGGCCGCTGTAATGCCGAGCAGTTAGCTAACGGAATAAACAAGCTAACTCGCTAAACACTGTCATTTTAGAGTCTTTAACATTTCGTTTTCAGTTAGTCTATTTTATACAATGTGCGACATGAAAACTATATTTATGCACATTTAATGTTTTACTTACCATGATGATTAATAAGTGAGCTGTTAGCAATCACTCTGCAGCTCAAAAAAAATCTGTCGGTCATGTGACTGCTGGAGATCCGCTCAGCCAGCGGCAGCCCCGAGCACGCTGATTGGCTGAGACGTGTGCGCGAGGAAGACGTTGATTGGCTGAGCCCTGAACATTACAAGGGCTCTGATTGGTTACACTAGGCACCGTAACGGTGTGTGTTCCTGGGTTGGGAAATTGTGCTGAGGAAATTATTTATTTATTATTAATAATAATAATAATAATAATAATAATAATAATAATAATAATAATAACCAGAAAAAAATCAATAAAGAGAATTCACAAACATTTAGCGCGTTATCATCGTTATCATCGAAAATTATTTCCTAAAATATACAGTCTATTATTATTATTATTATTATAATTATTATTATTATTAAAAACGGAAAAGAAAAAAAGAAAAGAAAAATAATTCTAATAAATCATAAAATACGATTCAGAAGAGAAAACTTGCGAAACCAGATTACAACACTTCCGCGTGACCGGTGACGTAGTCGAGTTCCACCAATCAGCTGTAAAGTGGGCGTGGTTTGGGAGCAAAATTCCCGCGAAAACAGCAACTCGGCGGAGTTTAACAAAACTAACAAGATGGACGGCGAGTCATTCCGGAAACTCGCGTCTAAACTGGGAATAACGTCTCCTAAAGTGTTGAGGTATGTCCGTGGCTTTGTTTATTTATAAAATTTATGCAAATAGAGCAAAAATAAGGTTAGATTCTGAGTTGGAAGGAGTGTGTTTGGTAGATAACTCGGTGTAACCTCCAGGTCACAGGGAGGATCTGGGGGAAGCCTGGTGGGAAATGGATGTAAATAAAGTCATAAGTGTGTTTTTGTGGCGTTTCCTGTATCTCAGCCAGGCGGAGGAGTACATGAGGCTGTCTCAGGTGAAGTGCACAGGCCTCGGAGGCTCCACAGCAAGCAGCAAAGCTGTAATATGCCTGGAGCTGGCGGCCACAGCCATGAAGTGTCCTATAGACAAGGTGTGTGTGTGTGTGTGTGTGTGTGAGATCAGATATTTCACCTGTAAACTGTACACACCTGCATGGATGCACAATTACTCTGTTTACTCTACACAATCTATTACATTTTGTTTTCAGCTAAACTTTGTACATTCCTTTAATTTTCTTGCACTTGTGCAGCCTCCATTAATCCATGTCACACTTCATATCTTTCTTTTTTTCCAAGTCCATCACCTTTTAAAATAGGTCTGGAAAGTTCATAAGTTTCTGAAAAAGCATCATAAATAAAATATCAACGTAACCATGAGAGAGAGAGAGAGAGAGAGAGATGATGATGATGATGATGATGATTTGCACTAATATTTAAGAATAATCTTTGCTGTGGTATTTTGGGGGAAATTAAGTCCTGTGAAAAAGTCTTGAATTTTCTTCAGGAGGATCAAAAATTCAAAAAAGTCAAATAGTCATCATCTTCTCCACATTCAGGACAGTTTATTAGTGTAGTTCTCTGCCTTCGAGCAACAGCAAACAATGCGTCAAATTAACCACCTCACAGTCTACAAATCATATTTCCAATTTCAGTTCTTATAAGGATCAATGAAAGTAAATGTAAAAATAAATAATATTGCACTAATTAGGATGTGCTAATCGTTAGAATGTGCTCGTGTGGAAACTGAAATCACTGATTCTGGAGCTGCGAGCGCGCAGCATGGAAGCTCATGTGCATCAGCAGTCATTACTGCTCAGAGACCGGCCGTCCTTACAGCAGCGCCTGGGGGGGTTTTCCACCATGTTCGAACTCCGAACACAAAAAAAAACAATCCTGGATCGACCTCTTTGAGTTAGCATTTATCACTGATCTGACTCTTAAGGTAGTTACATGGGATCAGACAGTGATGCGCAACCCGCGGCTCTGAATGACGGAATTCACTCTGTTACGCTGCGATGCTTTTATTTAGGTTTAAAGGACTTTATTTACTCTGTGCCTCGCTGTTTTCCTCTGCATGACGAGTCGACATCGCCACAGCGCTAGCCTGTACAGCCCTTGCTATGTTCAGTTCAGCTGAATTGTCATCTTGCATGTAAAGGAGTGAATTCTGGCGCTGTGTGAAAGAGCGCGTCCAGAGCCACAGGTTGCGCATCGCTATCCAAACCAGAGTCAGATCAGGGCCACGTGTCTGCTCAAAGAGCTCGATCCAGGGTCAGGTCTGGATGCTGCAGAACGTGGTGAGGAAAACGAAGGCTGTTGAGCTGATGCGCAGCATGGAAGCTCATGTCCAATATCAGTTCCTGATTTCAGCCAAGCCACCGTTTCATCCGTGTGTGAGTTGTGGATTCGATTTTGCTTTTGTCGTTCATTTAAAAGGTTTCGTTTCTGAGCAGGAGTACGTCGTCAAGCTGTCGGGATTGAATAAGAAAGCGTATCAGAGCAGTCTGAAGGCCATGGAGTGTATGCTGGGTCTGCAGAGCAGCCTGGGGCTCGGCGATCTGGCTGTGCAGTACGGCTGCATCGAGGCGGTGAAGGCGGCGGCGCAGATCCTTCAGCGGTAATCAAGCTTTTAATGAGCTTCTCTGTAATATTCATCTAATCCGAATACATCCTAATGTTCATGCTCTGATCTGAGACGTGCTTGGTGTGTGGAGTTTGCTTTTTATTTATTTATTTATTTGTGTTTTAAGTTTTACACTCTAGCTACAAGGCTAATGCTGAAAAGTAGTGGAAGATTATAGCTACCAGATTAGCATTGACCATACCGCAGTTTACATATAGCCATATAGAGCTGTACAGCATGGCGTTAGTAAATCTCTTATACGGAGTGTGTGAAGATCAGGAGAGACGATCAGAGCAAGCAGTAAAGCCTTTAGGGACGTGACTGAGAACCGCTTCACGTGACGTCTGATATATTGGCGAACGTGACGTCATGCCGTGCTACATCCCGCTGTGTGTTCTGTGTTTTAGGTACGAGGCCAGTTTACCTGCAGCTCAACAGCAAGACCTCGATCTGTCCAAACCCCTGTTCACTACGGCGGCTCTGTTCACCGCCTGCAAGTCAGTACTGCACAACACACTGCTGCTCGAGTCCGTTACGTCCTCCGAGTGTGTGTAAGAAGTGGTGTGAGAGCTGAAGAGCGGAGCGATGTTATATACATAAAAAAAAAAAAAAGATGATGATGATAAAATACACACCTGACTGTAACTACAAATGGTTAAAAGTACAACCTGCTGTTCATTAAGATAAAAGTTGTAATCTTTGGCGTCACGCCTGGCCGTAACACCCCACCAGGACGTGGATTATTTTCCTATAATGGCACAGCACGTTGTGTGTTATTCCTCACGTATACCAGAGCCTCTGTCTCAATCGCTTCTGCTCTCCTTTTCCATCACTGTGCTAAAACACGACTAACACGAGTCGAAATTTTCCCAATCCAATTCCAGTCTTTTCCATCTGCTACACGATCGGATCTAGTTTTCTTTTCCTCTAATATCAGATTTATTTATGTATTTATTTATTTAACCGATCCTGGGTATCGTATCTGTCGTTATCGTCGCTAATCCAGCAGCAGGTTTCTAAATCGCAGTGCTGTTAGTTAGCGGCGCTGCTCTCAGGGTATTTCAGCATCCCATAATGCCTCAGCGCTTCTTATCCTGTTGCCGCTCCACGCTGTGATTTGAGAGGGAAAAAACTAACATGGTGTCTGACATTTACTTTGAAGGTGCATGAAAATCAGAGTTGATAAGAAGCTGGCGTCATCCTCCGGGACGAAGAAGGCCGTGTTCGACAGGCTGAGCGCTCAGCTTCTGAAGTTCGGCCAAGAGATCTGCAGTCAGTGGTTTTTTTTTCTTTGTAAATTTTATTTCCTTTTTTTTTTTTAATTGTGAAAAAAAAAAATGAGCCACCCGTTCAGACATGAATGAAATGTCTTCGGGGGGAAAAAAGCTCAAAATGATTTGCATATTTGTATCATGGGATCATTTGCTGCAGTTGTCATGGATACGGAACGAATAGACTTCATGTTTTAAATTCTTTCTACATTAACAGATTAAGATGTTGGACTTTAATGAACGGTTGCAATAATAATGTATTTTTTATTTTGTTGGGGTTGGATTTGAAGATGATATTTTATTTATTAAAAAAACGACACAGTGTTTATAGTTTAGTGTTTAATGTTGGCAAAACAAGTTCGTTCCTTTTCCCACTTACGTTACAGCAGCTGCAAATTAAACCTCAGTTCAGTCAAGCTGCTTATATTAACACTTCAGTTTTAATCTGATCCTCTGTCCTTAATCGGTGCTGTGGGGAACTTCTTTTAACGCCACAAATACGCTTCAGGCAGAAACTCCTAAGATTTATATCTACACTTAATTACATGTAATCTCTCTCTGTCTCTCTGTCTGTCTCTCTCTCTCTCTCTCTCTCTCTCTCTCTCTCTCTCTCTCTCTCTCTCTCTCTCTCTCTCTCT